>MU863683.1:13566-37808 GCA_033575675.1 Parathielavia hyrcaniae | reverse complement strand
GACCCAACAACACCAGCTCTGTCACCATCGCGTCGAGGCTCTCTCTAGGCTGACAGAGGCGCAACGATGTGCCCAGCCACCTGACGAAGAGGCCTGTACAGGGTCCTTCCGACGCCAGTTTGGCCTGCCTTGTTCCCACGAGATTGAGGAGAGGCTCCGCGCCAACAAGGAGCTTACAGTCCGAGATACCCACGAGCATTGGAGGCTAGGCAAGGACCTCGCCTCTGGGGATCTCTATCTCCCTATCCTCGAGCCCCCCCCGCAGTTGTGGTACGTCGTGGAAGACCAGTTACTGGACCCGAGCAGATCCCCATTGCTGCCATCCCACGCGGAGACAACTATCGTCGACAAGCCGCTGCGAGCCGCCAACGTGATCCCTCTCAGTGGGAGCTTGTGGACCCGACGGAGACCGAGGGACGCCTCCATCAAGAACAAGATATCGAAGTGTCGACGTTGACGCCGGCACGAGGACGTGGACGGGGCTCGCGGGTCCAGGGGACTACAGGAAGACAAGGAAGAGGTCAGGGACAGGGAAGAGGTCAGGGACAGGGAAGAGGTCAGGGACAGGGAAGAGGTCAGGGACAGGGAAGAGGTCAGGGACAGGGAAGAGGTCGTGGACAGGGAAGACAGGGGCATGTGCTCCTTCTGGATCTTGTGCGAATACCGATTCAGTTGGACGCGCTATGCTTCATTTGGGACCGAGGGCTCGATCCCGGCATGAGGCTGGATACCATGACCGCCATTTACCGAGCTATCGAGCATACCTTTTGGAAGAAGGATATTGTGCAATTGGAGAAAACAGATGGGGGGGAAGCCGGTGACAAAATTCCAGATACAGGATTCCCATCCGCACGAGATTGGGAAACTCGCCAAGGATGAGATCTGTTTTCTGGAAGGTCTTGGCTTTAACGGACTGTATAACGTAAACGAGTTTGTAGAAACATTAAAGTGTCGACTTT
Source organism: Parathielavia hyrcaniae (assembly GCA_033575675.1). Classification (NCBI taxonomy): domain Eukaryota; kingdom Fungi; phylum Ascomycota; class Sordariomycetes; order Sordariales; family Chaetomiaceae; genus Parathielavia; species Parathielavia hyrcaniae. The sequence continues at coordinate 36,849 of MU863683.1, read as the reverse complement.
TCATTGTATTATGGTTATAGGTAGGAGCGAGACCTATTTACAACCTCTTCCTCAGTTTTACCTCTCATGCCATCCCAATCTTGGTATTTCTGACCTGGACGCGCCATTTTCCAAAGAAACTCCTCCTCACTATTTCACACGCTCTCAGCTTGCAGACACTAGAGTGTTTGCTGGGCACCATGAGCCCTAGACGTTCGTGACAACACCCCCTTTGAGTCCACTCTTTGACTCTTTCGATGTTCGACCCAAACTAAGTCCTCGCCACGGAGAAGTTCCCTCCCTTCACCGCCTCTGAGGATTCTTCAGCCCATAGTCGCTATCTAACCCCCTCCTCAGCTGAACTTGCCGCTCCAACAAGGTAATGATGAAGCCCAGCACGGCCAAAGCGAGAAAGATGATCCAAACCAGCTTGAAGCTGGCAATAAACGCACTGACAATCTGCCCACCAATCTCGTCATCAAACCCCTCAATAAACGTCGCCGAGGCATGTTCATACGCCTGCCCGTTGCTCAGCGCACCCCTCGCCATCTCATCCTCAATCGAGTGCAGCGTCGTCGAGAACCGGGCGTTGAACACGGCATTCGGGATGGCGACGCCGAGGAGCGAGCCCAGCCCCCGGAGGAAGGCCCAGGTGCCCGTGGCCGAGGCGTTGTCCTTGTCGGTCAGCTCGACGAGGACTGTGGGAAGCGTGGTCGAGACGATGATGCCGGACCCGATGCCGACCATGAAGGAGAGCATGATCCAGAGTACGACCGAGCCGCCGTCGTCGAGGGTCAGGCAGGGGAGCAGGCCCGACACCATCAGCGCGAAGCCGCCCATGTGCATCAGGCGGTACTTTCCGAAGCGGGCCAGCAGCGGGCCGCCGGCGGCGGCGAGGATGACGATGGTGAGGCTGCAAGGGAGGATGAGGACGCCCGAGTGTGTCGGTGAGGCGCCAAGGACGGCTTGGAAGAAGGGCGGGAGGTAGAACTGGAAGCCGTACGTGATGAAGCCGTGGACGGCAGTGATGATCAGAGCTGCGATGGTGGTCCGGTTGGAGAAGACGCGCGGCGCCATGATGGGGTGCGTGCACCGCGGGGACCGTTCCCAGAAAATGAAGGCGAGGATGCCGATGAAGCCCCCTGACAGAGACAGCACGATGGCCGTGTCGGACCAGAGGTAGACGGTACCCGCCAGGGTCAAGGCGCAGAGGATCGAGACGACGGCGGCGGTGAGGAGGATGAGTCCGATGTAGTCGACCTGGCCGATCTGCTGGAGTACTGAGAGCCCCTTCCAAGAGTTGCCGCTGTTGAGCTGTAGCCACAGCCACATCAGGACGAGGGCGACAATGCAGATGGGCAGGTTGACGCCGAAGCACCACCGCCAATTGCTCTGCGCAAAGACGCCCCCGAGAAGCGGCCCGACCGTGGTCCCCAGGGCGTAGACGGCAGCCTTGATGGCGACGTAGTGCCCCCTCTTTTTCAGGGGGATGATGTCGCAGAGGATCAGCTCGGCAAACAGGTCGATCCCCCCTGAGCCCATCCCCTGGACGATGCGCCCAAAGACCAGAACGGCGCAGTTGTTGGCGTACCCGGCGACGGCACTGCCGGCGCCAAAGATGACGACAGCTGCCATCATTAGATGCCTCCGCCCCCATATGTCGGCGAGCTGCCCGTACAGCGGCTGAAAGACAATAGAGGCCAACAGGAAGGCTGTTGCCACCCATGACGAGTTGGGACCGAGGCTGAGAGAACGAGATATGGTCGGAAGTGCTGTACTGACCACGCTGCCCTCAAAGGCCGAGAGGAGGATGGGGATGCAGAGTCCGATAAAACAGCGCCAGAATCCCACGCCCCTAGTCCATTCCTCTGGCTTCTCGGTTGCTGTGATCCCGGCCGTCCCTTTTTCTGCCGCGCACTGGAGTGTTGTCGACGACGAAGAGGACGATGGCAACTCGCCCATACGCAGGGGGGGACGATGCGGGTTCATGTTGGCCTCCCGGGAAGAGCGCCGAGGGTCGGGGCCTGCCCTCGGGTCATGTTCTGTGTCCCATCCACCAGTGGATTGGCTCTCTCTGGTGACGGGCCGAGTCGGAGCCGTAGCCGGCTCTGCTCCTGCCACGGAGGTCTCTGGGAAGGACATGTTTCCGGTCTGCTGTCTCGGGGAATTCAGGGACCGAGGGCTCCCCGACCAAAGTCATGAAGGAACGAAGCGATTGAGGAAGTGTAAAGGCCGTAAGCCAAATGCCCGCCTTTCTTTTAATCGCCCAAGCCCCCCAAAGTTCCTTTGATGTCATACTCACGACTTGTCCCTCGTGTATCGTGTCTTGTGTCTTGTGCGTGCACGCATACATAGCGATCCGAGACATGACAAACTACCAAGACAGCTCTTTTTCCTGGGCACACGAGGCGGTCTTCACCCTCCACGGGCCATCTCGTCTCCTCCCTAGAATCACCGTCAACTCACGTCACCTGGCTGGGGGCTTGTGATTCCCGTTGCCGTATCGTCCTCTGGAGTTGGACTGTCCTCGGTTTCACGATTGGTTGCCAATGTTTCTCCGAGCAATGTGCTCCCGCGGGTCTGTTGTCTCACCTCCCACAGAGCCGATCTTGTGCCCCGTCGATCGTACTCTGTGTCCGATCTCACCGTTTGGTAAGCTCGATGTAAGCTTCTTCTCATCAAAATCAGTCATGGTTCGGCAAATCATGAGGGTCTGTATGCTACCCCTTTTTTCGGACATTTTCCTCTGTCATTTTTTTCAAACGGCAACAGACATGTCCAGTCAGGTTGCGCAAGCACAGCCAGACGGCCCAGGCCCCAGACAGCCAGTTGATCGGTTGCTGCAGTGACAACTCACACGAGCAGACTCAATGCGAACATGTCGCACCTCCACCCCAACTTGCCGTTGCCGTTGCCGTGGGCAGTAAGCACTCACCGACCTTTCTGTCCATGTAAGTCGTCTCCAGGGCTCCAGTCCGAACCATCCGGCATGCCATCTCGGAAGCAGGGCTGCAGTCACCCTCCGGGTCCCCCCGTAATTAGTGGGATAATCTTCGCGCATCTGACGCAGGTGCGCAAGACGCCCTGCAGCAAACTTCTCCTCGCCTAGGCGACATAATTGATTTGTGCGACTCTGGGTATGCAGGTGGCCCCGAGTCCTTTTCTCCTTTTTCTCAGCCGGTCAGCCGGGTCCTGGCAGGCACGGCGTGTTGTCTCTCCGAAGGCTGCGTAAGGGGTGCCCCCTGGAGGCTGGCTCCCGAGTCAGTGACGACTAGATTCGATGCTCTTCCCCAGATTTCAGCAGAACAATGGGGCGTGTACTTGGCGCTGCACGATTGATGTCATATTAGGCTGTACGGAGTATCCCCAGCGAATACAACACGCCACCACGTAGTGCTACTGCTTCTAAATCCAGTTCTCGTTCCGTGCTTACCTAGTTCGTAAGGAATGCCAACCAAAAATCTCTCTCAGCTCGTCCACCATTAGCCTCGGCGGTCGGCCGGCTCGGAACTTGTCAGCATCGAGTGCAGGAATGCAGAGAGCGAGGTCGGCAGACCTGGGCAGGCTCTCACATACCTTGGCTGGTATTTAGCATGCCAGCACCTCGCCTCTGTGTGTACCCAGCTCTGCTTGGCTTGTCTTCTCCCCACTGTCGTCACGTCAGACAACCCCAAGTTCAACCTCGGGACATTGACAAGAAAAAAAAAACAAGGACGTGTCCCACGCAGCACAGTCTTCGTTACAGTTGAGACTCATGGCCGTCATCATGTCGTTTTCTAGCAAGGCCCTCGTAGTGGCCGTCCTGGTGGCCACGGGAGTCCTCGGCAACCCGATTGCGCCGCGCAACGACACCGCCACGTACGAACCCATCCCCATCTCGCCGTGTGCCACGGTCAAGTGCACGGCCGAGACGACGTGCGTGGTGATCGACGGCAAGGCCCAGTGCCTGCCCATCAAGGGCACCCCCTGCGGGCCAACCGTGTGCGAGGCCGGGCTCGAGTGCTGCAACGCGTCGTGCGGCACCTGCGTCAAGCCCGGCATGGCGTGCACCCAGCAGGCGTGCGACTACCCCCCATTCCCCACCCCCTGCGGGCCGACCGTCTGCGAGCGCGGGCTCGAGTGCTGCAACGCGAGCTGCGGCATTTGCGTCAAGCCTGGCGGCTTCTGCACGCAGCAGTACTGCGAGCCCCCCAAGCTCGAGCCCTGCGGCCACACGTTTTGCAAGCCCGGCACCGAGTGCTGCAACCCGAGCTGCGGCATCTGCGTCGAGCCGGGCAAGGGCTGCACCAAGCAGCTCTGCCCCCCGCCCAAGGAAGAGATCTGCGGCAGGAACGTCTGCCCGACCGGCCAGGTCTGCTGCAATGCCAGCTGCGGCATCTGCACCCCTCCCGGCGGCTTCTGCACCCAGCAGTTCTGTGGCTACACCGAGTGAGAGGATGGGTGATTGGTTTGTTGAAGGGGAAGGGAGATCTGATGAGGTTGGGTGGACCTGACAGGAATGTTGAGTGGTGGGGGGGGGGGGGGGGGGGGGGGGGGGGGGGGGGGGGGGGGGGGGGGGGGGGGGGGGGGGGGGGGGGGGGGGGGGGGGGGTTGATGTTTCACTTTGTGATGAGTGTAACCGGCGGCCGTTAGTACCTGACATGTCGAAAACGGGGCGTGGGGTGAACGGGGAAGGAAGCTCTGTCAATAAAACGGAAAGTTTGGATGACTTCTTGTGCTCCAACAATCCTGCTGGGTCAGCTATGTGCCTTGCTTCGAGGTACTCTCGGTGCTAGCTTCAGCCATCAATCTCTGATATGCCTCCATCGCCGTCTTGCTGAACCTCCTCAGGTCATCGCCATACTTCTCCTCAAACTTGCCGTCAAACACCTCGATGCTGGTCCAGCCCCTGAATCCGGTCTTGAGGACTGCCCGGACAAAGTCCACGATGGGCAAGTATCCACCGCCATACCTAATTGAATGGATCAGTCAGAACAGTCATAAAACACACACCTGTTTGTCAGACTACGCCGTGGCAGCCAAGGAACTTGGGAGAGCACATGTGCACAACGGGTAGGACATACGGGAGCGGTCGATGCTCGTGACTCCATCGACCCCTGGGTCTGAGCCCAGAACCCGGCGATGGGGCGGCATCGAGAGGCGGTTCCAGACGGTATGCATCGCTGATCTGCAAAAAGTAGATCTTGTCGCCCGGCACCGTTCTCGACAGCTCATCGAGGCTGCCCGCGTAGGTCCTCGCCAAGTCATGCGCCGTGATCCCACCACTCTCAATCCTCCCCGAGGACGTAGTCGGGTCTCCCCATTCACCCCCGGCCGTCTGAAAGGTATCAAGACAGAGGCCAACATTAGGCCGGTTGGCCTTGTTAACGATAGTCCAAACATCCCTCCACGTCGGCGCGCACGTCGCCCAGCACCAGTTCTCATACGCCAGGCGAAACCCCCGTGCGGCCAGCATGTCGGCCAAGCAGCCGAGATCCGCCGCGATCTGATCCAAGTCCCTGGTCATGTCCGGCGAGTTAGACGACCCAACCTGCAGCATGTCGGTGCCAGCGGCCTCCATGATGTCGATCCATGCCTCTGCCCGGGCAAAAGCCTCTTGGCGTTGCGAGCTCCCCTCGGCCCAGCCTTCAAAATTGGTAAAGGGCTGGAGGACGAGGATGCTGAGGCCGTGGCCGGCGCACATCTCCCGCACCGTTCGCGCCGCCTCGCACAGGGAGCCGTAGTCGTCTTGGGCGATCTCGCGGCCGAAATGGCGGCTCGCGTACGACGCCAGATCCGGGAACGAGAGCTCGATTCCGTCGAAGCCTGCTTCGCGGACCGCTTCGATCTTTTGATGGAGCGTGTGCCGGGGTAGTCCGATGGAGCACGAGGCAAATGCCACGGGGTGGAAGACGGAGCTAGGAGTTTCTGAGGTGGATGACATGATGTAGGTTGCCGGATGGGGGTTGGCAGGTTCGTTGGCAAGTTGGTCTCAGTAAGTCAACACTAGACCCGAGGAACGAATTGATTAACTATAGTTTCTTATGTAATTAACGGCTTCAAACCGTACTGTTTCCCCACGCATGGCTTAGGTCATGTGGCAAGTCTGGGAAGCTTGGAAGTTGACTTGTAGTTGTACCAAAACTCCTGTCGATGATGTCAGTCCTGCATACCATGTCCACAAGCTTCCAATCCGGCCTCAACCCACCGACAACAACCTGGAAGTAGGCAGCAAACCTATTGCCCCCGATGCCTGGGACGGGGGTGTATCTAAGTCAAGTACAGCCAACAGCTTCCCTGTAAGCGTCACAGTATCCAAGTTCCATCCGCATTCGTGTCCCGGTTCGTATCTAGCTGAAAGCGATGTTACATGTCACCGGTTTAGGCTCGTAGCAACAACGGAAGCTGTTCGGATATCACAAAGGTAAAGATCGAATGAAGTAAGTGGTAGTGGTCGTTGCTCGCCCAATCCCAAACCTTGAATCAAGCCAAGAATGATTGGCCCCAGTGCCCGGGACTATGCTGATGCCTGAGCTACCTCTTACCAAACTAGGAAGTAGGATGATAACGATATCTGGGTAGGTAGTACGCCCATCCGGGCCTACTACGTGTGTAGCACCCGTTAAAATTCAGGAACCGAGGTCCAGACATGAGTTGTGTCGGGGTGTTGCTGGCGGACGTGAAAGGACCAACTCGACAACAAAGATCACTTGCACTAATAGCGAGCACTTAACTGCGCGAGACCAGTGATTCTGGAGCACCCGAACCAAACTCCTCGGGTCCAGCATTAACTACCATATATGGCGCACTCAATAACATCTCCAAGGTTCAAGATTACCTATGGGTGGAACTTCTCACGGGATTTTGTTCAATGTACCTAAGATAGGGTAAAATGAGATCGGAAGTGGCCAGAAAGAAGCCTCTATGGCAACCTACCTATACCTTTGGTAAGGTAGGCACCTGTAGCGATGTCCTCTTACTATGTCCCGTGCTAAGGGACCACTCAGGTGCGCCGTCACACCCAAGCCAACCCGGGGCGGGGTTGGGGTACGAAGCTGTTCTGTCCACCTTTCGTGCGAGGCTGTTCAAGATCTAGACAGTTCAAAAGAGATGTGGACGTTGACGGTTGAAGACGGGACACATTACACATCCACAAGGCCCAGGCAGTGTCCCACATCTTCATCATACATACCTACCTGGTCGATGAGCATGAGCATAGGTACTTGGAAACCGTCAAGCCAGTAGTCCTCCAATTTGGAACCAATAGCTCAATGCATCCTGGTAGATTCCATAAAGTCCATCACAATCATGGTACATACCTAGGTACCTCTCTTAGCTTTGAGCTTATGTGTTGATGTCGAGTAGGTACTAGGTGCAATAGACAGGAACATGAAGATAGGTAGGGTGCACCGCAGCTCGTACCTGTCGACCAACAGCCAAGAAAGGAAAGGTACTCGGAAACAAGGAGTTGAGCATGTCCGATTCATTGATGGTGTACTCTTTCAACTTGAACTAGCTCCAAAGGTGACCAACATCGGTTCTGCTTGTCTGCATTTGTATCTCACTCTCTATCTCCCGTCCAAATATCAGAATGACTCGATACCAGCCACCCAAACACGTCCCCAGTGTCTACCATCCCTTAATGTGGTGGGATGCAGGCAGAAAAGGTGATGCGATACGGAGGTGATGTGTGGTGGTGCAGGAGGAAGAGATGGCAAACAGGTGCAAGTGGTCTTGGCAGGAAGGTCTGGAAGCCCAAAGTGGGGCCCCCACAACACTTAATCATTCCTCACTAGCACTGCCAGTACCGGACTCCTCACCGCTCCCCTCCCGCTTCATCGCAGCGCCCTTGCCCTTGCGCGCCGACCTCCCCTTAGCCCCCTTACGCAAGTTAGCAGGCACCTCCTTCCTGACCTCTCCATCCTCCAACAAGACCCCAATATCAGGTCGCCGCGCGACAGCCTTCTTCCACAGCGATCTGGGCACCTCGTCAGCCGTGACAATGACGGCGCCCCCGCCGTCACCACCGCCGCGTCGCCACGTGATGCCCGGCTCCGCCTGCAGCGCCGTCCGGAGATGGATCCAGACGCGCACCTCGGCGGCTTCAGCCCCTGCACGTGTGCCGCCGTTGCCGCCGTTGCCGCCGCGGGGACTGTTCTGGCTGCGCGGCTCGCCTCCTGCGGCGCCGTCCTCGTCGCCGGCCGCAGTCGCACTCAGCGGGACAAAGGTGTGGTAGCTGCTGCCCCCGGGAGCGCGCGTGATGGCGCCCTGTGCTAGGAGAAGGGGGTATCGCTGGTAGGAGGTTTCGTAGATGACGAACTCGGGTAGGTCAGGCGAGTCGGCGGTCAGGTTGTCTCCCACCGTGACCGGCACGAGGGATGCGGCGGCGGCTTCCTCCTTGTCTGTGACGATGCGGGATAGTTGCCATGAGGCGGGGTTGTTGTTGCTCCTGGACTCGGTGTCGGTCTTGGGAGTCGGCCGGAGATCGAACCGGGCTTTGGTCGCGGTCGCTATGATGCGCTGGATGTCCTCGAGCGTGGCATCGAGGGCCGAGATTCTGGAGTGCGCGAGCTGCAGACGTGGATCGGCGAGTCAGTACTTTGGATGGGAATTCAGATTCATAGTTTAATTGGTTTGGCATACATACCAAGTCGGCAACGCTGACCCAGCCCTCCGAGTCGGCTACGAGATACTCCCTGTCATCCCCGTCCTCGACCTCGTCTCTCTGGATCGCTCGCTTGACCACGAACATGACGGCTTTGGCAAGCGTGACATCCCTCTCCTCAGCGAGACTGTACCCCCGTTGCCGGTTACCTTTGCCCTTGAAGCTCATGGCTCTGCTCCGGCCATGGCGGGGAGAGTGCTGCACCACAGCACTGGGAGGGAGGATCCCGCCGAGCTCGCCATGGATGGTGGACAGGGGGACGGCGACGGCGGCGGCCATGTTTGCAGTGACTAAGGCGTCTTCTTGGTTATCCTCGCGGGGAGGATTGAAGTCAAGTTTTGAAGTGGTGTTAAGTGAAATGTTGTTCAGAGATGTGAGATATACCGAGGTGAGCAGCTGCGATGTGGGAGGTGGCCAATCTCTCTTCTTAACCACCGCCTTTTGCCTCTCGAAGCCGAGTCCGCCTGACCGAGATCGGCAACGACATCTGGCAGACGAGCATAAGTGTCTAGCCCGTCTCGGGCAGCAGTGCTAGGGGCCGTGTCATAGGAGTCGGGCATTGTTGACCGCTGGTCTTGCAGCAGGGCTGAAACGCGTTCCGCTGTCCGTGACTCCATGTTTAGTTCACCCCGATTGCTGCTGGCGATATCGATTTGTCGGAGCGGATCTGGCGAATCGGGGAGAATGACTCAGGGAGCAAAAGAACGGGACACCGCTGACCAGCTGGCGGCCAACATCCCTGTTCATGCATGGCATTGCATATGCACCACGCGGCAACCCCCTCCTTTCCGGTCCCAGCCCACACGCGTGACCATGGCCATACCCCGCGCCATCTTCTTCTGCCGTCCTGCCATTTTGAGGCTTGTCGTTAGCTCTTCGTGTACGCCTCCTGGTGGGAGAAAAGCACCCACAGCTTGATAATTCGGGTTCTTTGATGCGAAGTTGAAGACACGCGGGAAGCGCACTGCTAGGCGTCCAAAGATAACAACAGCCCGAGCTCTGCCCGGTGCCGGTGGTTGGGTTCCGGAGCTTCACCGTGACGATTGCGCCCTGGGCCTTCACCGCCTGGCATGCGCTACGTGTCCGATCTGACCGTGGTCCACCTTGTCCTGCAGCTAGCATCTGCAACGTAGGAATCAGTTCTGAGCCCGACTTCCAACACGGTCCCAACCTGATATTTGCCCCGCAGGCGGCCTAAAACGCTGTCTTCGGCGCCGTCTATCAGGCTCACCTGAGTCCTGAGTCATCTCCAACCGGCGGAGCGATGGTCAGAGACCCACAAAGTGACCTGCGAGGAAATAGTAGGTTGCTTCGGGATATTGCTCACGTGTTCTCGCCTAGTAGTTGAGTATCCAGCTGTCCCGTTGCCTGTGTTGTCTGTACTGGAAGAGTTTCCCCTCAATTACCACCGTCGCAACTGTTTTGTCGGGGAAATCGGTGATGGTGCCGAGCGTGAAGCTGGTGAAGTTGGCGCGCTCGGCGCGATAGAGCGCTGCCATGGCTGCTGCTGGGGGCAATCTGGAAGACTCAAGTCAGTGTAGACTCCCAGTCGCGAACCAACAATAAAAAGCGGTTACAGCAAACTAAGGAGACTTCCAAGTCCTTTCAACTGCCCTAGGTGGGTGGGTACCAGGGAGAATGGTACTGATGACGTCGTCGTCTCGGCTTTCTCTTTATATGAACCCCAACTTGTCAACTCAACCATCCCGGTCAATTGAAAGGGAAGAAACCCTGCTCAACTAGAAAATTTAGAACCATCGGAACCTCAAGTCTCCGCACCAAGTCACATACCAACATGTCTCGCCGCCCAACCGATCCCGTCCGCCCTCATACTCGACTGGGATGGGGTACGGTTGTTGCCTATGGCGCGGCCGCTGGACTGCTGGGTGTAGCAGCGTAAGTGATGTCCTCTTCCCCAACGTCTCTCGTTCACGCTGATGGCAAGGATACCTTATGCAGCATGACGGCGGCAGAGAAGTTCGAGCAAATGTTCACCGGCCGAGTCAATTCCGAAGTCCCCGGGAAGACGCTCGCGAGGCTCATCAACGCAAAGCCGCAAACCGCACAGGAACTCTGGGGCCTAAACATGGTGATGCACTATGGCCAAGGCGCCGCCGCCGCCGTCATCCGAGCGGTCGCAAGCTATCACGGTCTCCGCGGGCCCTTTACCGATTTCATGTTTGTCGGGCTGCGGTTGATGATCGACCAGACCCTGGAGAACTGGACCGGGGTCGGGGCTCCCCCTTGGTAAGTCTGGGTGCACGGGTATGCCCGTGTCCGGCTGGACTTGTGCTGACGAGGTGCGATGAAACCGCAGGACGTGGCCTGTCGGCGAGCAAGTGGTCGACTTGCTGCACAAGACTGTCTTTGCGTTTGTGACGGGTTATCTGACGGATCGCTGGATACAGTGAAGGCTGCGCCTCCGCTCAAGTTTGGCTTCCTGTACTGTATCGGTCAAGTCGTCCATCTCAGCCGGCCAAGATACACACTTGCTTCCGGAGAGACCTCAACGAGCAAGCTGCGACCTGTACTCCTCCCAGTCGACAATCGACAAAACATCTGATATCCTCCCCTGCTCCAGCCAATAAAACACATGTTCGGCAAACGCCACCTGCCGTCCGTTGGGAACTCCCCCGGCATGTGGCTTGACAGGAGTTCCAGTGAACTCGATCCGGGCAGCCAGCTGCTGCCGAGGCTCGTCGACAACCAGGGTGTGCATGTCAAAAAACAGCCCCGAGATGGCGTCGAGGCTGGCCTGGATCATGTCGGCGTACTGCTGCACCGACATGAGCGTGCCGTTCCACACAACCCCCGACGGCTTGCAGAACTGGTGCAGATCCTCCGCCAACTCCCCGCTGTTGAGGCACGCGATGTAGTCGGCATAGAACTGCCGCATGTCGATCGAAGTCCGCGGCGGCGGAGGTCGCAGGGAGGGCGGCGGCACGATGCACTGGGGCTGGCCCCCCTCCGGCTTCTCAGCGCCGTCGTCGTCGTCGGAGATGTCGTAGATCTGGCTGATTTTATTGTCGGTGAAGAAGACAAACATGTGTCTGGCGTACTCAAAATGCTGCCTGGCCGCCGAGCGCAGGCATGGACCTTCGGCGACGAGTCTCTTGACGCGCAGGCGGGCGGCGACGGGCCCATCGAGACCGTCGTGGTCGCCGCCGACGGCTGTGATGATGTCCATGGTGGTGGTTGTCCTGGGCGCAAACTCTTGCTTCAGAAAGTGGGTGAACTCGTACAGACTCAGATCGTGCTTGTTGTATAGCACTCTTCCCTGGACCACGTCGCCGAAGAAACCCCATTGCCGTCTGTTGATGCGCTCGATGAAGCTTTTGAAACGGGTATGGTTGTTGTGCTTCAACGGTGGGATCACAGTTGTGTCGCCGTGCCTCGCCGTCTCCGGGAGCACCTCGGTCTCTCCCTGTGATGAATTGGGCAGCAAGGCCGCTCTGGAGGAGGGACGGGATTGTGGTGCCGCCATTAATAACGGATTGCCTGAATTGCTGGATGGAATCGGGACAATCGTCTACCAGGCGCGTTATGACGGTTTGGCTCAAATGAAGGGCAGTGGGTGAGGGCACAACGCGGTACCCATGTTTATTCGCAGCCAACCAGCAGTTGAGTCGCAACATGTGCGCGGAAGCAGGACAAAGAGGGGTTCAAGACTTGGGACACGAAAGCATCGCGCACTCACGTGGCACAAGGTGTGCCGAAGAAATTAGAGATATTCCAGGCTCAGCCTGCCCAGTTGGGATTAGCGTCAAGAAATGCTTCACCTTTTTCTCCACTGCTCGCAGCAGCGCTCCAAACAGTTCAGTTAACTGCAGTTCGAACTGAGGCAGTTCAACCCAGTTCAGTTCAGTTCGGCCATCCTGTCAGTCAATCTGAGTCCCTCTAACTGAACTGGTTCAAACTGGTCTAACTGCCAAGACTTCCTTGCCCAGAAGGGCTAATCTGAGAGCCAGAGAGTCATGAAGATGTTGAAGTTATTGAAGATTTCCAGGTTGGGTGGGGACAATCGAGGCACATTGGCCAGGGTTAGGGGTATATGGCTAACTGACCCTAACTAGTTCAAACCGACAGTTCGAAGTTCAGTTCAGTTAGACACTCGGTCTTGGCAGTTCAGGTCAGTCAGATGGGCTTAACCGAACTGAATTGAACTGTTTGGAGCGCTGGCTCGCAGGCGCAACTTTGTTGGGAGGTTGCCGCGTTCGCGCTCTCGCTCAACCTTGACAATTTGACAATTGAAGCGTCCGAGAGTTTGGGGCTTTAGTACTCGGCTCTTTTCATCATCACTTCGGATTTCACTTCATTTCAGTTTCAATGGCATCATTTTAACTCGGCACCTCTTGTTGTCCCAATATTTCCAAGTGGTTCGGCTGGCTGGGTCCGACCGGCCGAGTCGACTTGGGCCAGAGGTCCAAGTTTGCTTGTTCCTCGTCTCGATAAACCGCAACCAAGGTACTCATCCCGAGATCGTTGGTGACTGCTCCCCCATTTCCGCATCCTTCCACCACTGTAACGGTCCCAGGTGTATATTGCAACTAGCTGGTGACGACTCTACGAGTACACTAAGCTTGGGGAAGAAAAAGAAAGACGAGACGTTCTGGCAGTTTGGAGGCTGCTTTATCGTTGAGTGAAGTGGCTCGAGCGCATTGCTAGAATATTCGGTGTGCTGTGGGGCGTCTGGGAATAGCTTCATCCAGAGGACAGGGTTGGCTGAGGGTTACCGAGGCCCACCTCGGGCACAGCCCGTTACAACCACAAGTTAGATACTTTACATTACCTGTCCCAACTCACAAATCAATATGGCCTTGACGAATCCCACACAAAGGAATTTGGGCTCGGTTTCGCGTGTGCTCCCTCGACCTTCCCTCTCAGCAGTTTCGACAATAGCCGGTTCTCCGCGGCATGTTGACTCAGCGCCGCAGGGCCGAGTCGGCGAAACCAAAACGTCCCGGGGTTTGAGCCATTCGCATCTCCTTCGCCGAACCATATCTGACTCAAACCCACAACCGAGGTTGAACACCACAAAGAGAATGTTTGGATCGTCACTGGGACAACACAGCGATCCGAAGATGGAAGACAAGCTCCAATCAATAACCTTCCGGCAGCGGCTGGCCGCGGCATACCCCTGGACCACGGCGCCGCTCATAGTGGGCGCGCCGATGCGGATCATGTCCGGGCCCGAGCTGGCCGTCGCCGTGTCCAGCGCCGGTGGCATTGGCTTCATCGGCCCCGGCGAGAAGCCAGAGAGCACAGCAGCCGACCTGGAGACGGCAACAGCGCTGCTTGCCTCATCATCCACTGGGCCCCAGCAGCAACTCACGGGCTCTTTAGCTCCTCTCCCAATCGGAGTCGGCTACCAAATCTGGAACGGCGACCTAGCCATCGCCGCAGCAACCCTCGCGCAGCACCGCCCGGCCGCCGTCTGGCTCTTCGCGCCCCGAAACGGCCAAACCGACATTGACGTCTGGACAAACCGGCTGCGCCAGGCTTCCCCAGCCACACAAGTCTGGTTGCAGATCGGCACCCTGCAGGAGGCGCTCGACGCGGTGCAGAGCGCCTCCCCGCCGGACGTGCTCGTCGTGCAGGGCTCCGAGGCCGGCGGGCACGGGCGGGCGTCGGACGGCGTCGGGTTCATCACGCTGCTGCCCGAGATCGCCGACGCGACGCGGGGGTCCGGCATCCCGCTCATCGCGGCGGGCGGCGTGGCCGATGGGCGGGGCGTGATGGCGGCGCTGGGGGTTGGTGCGGCGGGGGTGGCCATGGGGACGCGATTCCTCGCCTCGCATGAGGCGCGCATCAAGAGGGGGTATCGGGACGAGGTGGTTAGGGCGACTGACGGCGGCGCCAACACGGTCCGGACTCAGCTGTACAACCACCTCCGCGGCACGTTTCGCTGGCCCGAGCAGTTCAGCCCGCGGACCATCGTTAACAGGAGCTGGGTGGAGCAACAGGCTGGTACCGCGTTCGAGGATATCAAGGAACGACACGACCGGGCTATGGCCCAAGGAGACGCAGCATGGGGGCCCGAGGGCTGGACGGCGACGTATGCCGGGGCCAATGTCGGGTTGGTCAGGGGCGTGGCGAAAGCGGCAGAAATTGTTGAAGAGGTCAGGAGTGAAGCAGCCAAAATCATGCGAGCATTGAGTAGCTGGTGAAGAACGCTATCATTGAATCATACAAAGGACCCCCCTTTTGAGTCACTAATCCAGCTGTTGTTGTTGCATCATGTTCATAAAGGCAACCGCTGATGTCTCCTTCTGCTTGGTGACCAGGTCGTCGTCGTCGCCGTCGGTCCAACTTCTCTCCGGACCCCAGCCGATGCCCCTCCCGCGAGCCTTTGCAACCTCGATCAGACCCGTCATCATGGGACCAGACTTCTTGACGCTGGGCCAGGCGTCAAAATAGACCCGCTGCACGAAGGGCATCTCTGCCAGAACTCCGTCCAGCAGGTCCCTGCAGAACTTCTCATAGAACCCGTCGGCCTTGCGGAAACCCTTGAGGGCATTATCGCTTGGGTCAATCTCGACAAGAACGGTAAGCTTGCGGACATTGACGCACTCGGCAAGGCCAAGCGCCGGGTTCACGACCCAGCCCCGTGGGGGCGCGCCAAAGCCCGGGCCAAGGCGGAGCTCGAGCGAGGTGAGCCAGCCGCGCTGCCGGCTCTTGAGCCGCGCAAGAAGAGGTTTCTTCGTCTTAAAGAAGCGACCTGGCTGCGTCGGGAATATGCGAAACGTGTTTGTGCTGTAAAACACATGCGAGGCCTCGTGGTAGATGGTCCTGCAGGTGCGAAGGATGCCCAGCTTCTTGTGGATGCGCTTGTAGTTGTCCGAGTCGAGGTCAATCGTGTGGTCGATGCCTGCAAAGAAGTGCGCGTAGATGTGAATGCGCAACTCTGGGGGCAGGTCTAAGAATCGAAACGGCTTCTTGGCGATCCGGTCCGGCTTTTGCGCTTCCTCCGTCGTGGTCTCGGCCGAGTCGGAAAGCGCCAGTGCATCAATAGGGATTGCGGGGGTGTGGTCTTTGGGTTCGGCGTCGGTTGAGCCATGGGTCGACTGTTGCGCCGGGCCGATAGGGTTTGAGTGGGCGGAGGGAACGGGGGCCGGCAATGAAGGGCGCCAGGCGGTGCGGCGCACCTTCTTTGGTGGTGGGCGCTTGGCTGGCATTGTGACGGATTGTTGAAATGAAGGACGGGCTGAGTACTCGGTGTCGCCGTATGTTCGATGCTATGGTATCACCGTATTACTGGGGAGGGCTCAGAATCTTGTCGCCACCGGAAACCAGGACCCGTACCTCGCCGGTCTCTTTTCAGGGCTGTTCAAGCAGTGCGGGCACAGTCGGAATGCTCGAGCTGGCGAAGAGGCAGAACTCAGAGGGTGGTCCCATGGTGAGCAGTTATACAAGACAATCGGGCCACCCTCTAGAATGCATCCGCAGTAGCCATGGCTGGCAGTGTTGAAATAATGGGTCGTCTGGTGCTGAGAGGTGCGCGGGGCATGTGGTTCTGAGACCAAATCGTAGGTGTGCAGCGGTGCAAATAATGGAAACGAGGAAATGTCGGCAGACTCGCTTGTCAGTAGTAGCGGGATGTTTGGGATTGAGGGGAAGCCGCCAGCGAAGTCGAACTCTTACCTCTGAGGCGTCGTTCGAGTCGAGAACATTGCGGAGAGAAACCGGCATGGAAAGGCAATCGGAAATGGGGCACGTGGACGTTGAGGAGTGAAACGCCCCACAGCTGCTTGGAGGGTTTGGAGGCATGACGAAAGAAACCCCACATTCAGCGTTAACCACAAACTGTTAGCGTACTGGCCCGTGCCCCCATCGAAAATTCCACCAGAACCAAACGGCATCGAGAGTGGATTTTGCGAGCCATCAACAGCCTCATCAGCCGGAGTTCTGTCGAGTCTCTAATCTCAGGCGCGGCCCATCGCACTTGGACCACCTTTGAACGGACCAGTCTGCAATTTCCAGGGTTCATTGGGCAGATCAGGTTCACCGGTCATGATTCCGTCGCGAGCTGCCGCGCGCCGAGCGGCGACACTCGCGGCCCCGTCTGCGCTTCGACGACCGCACAGCTTCCCCCCCGCTGCCATCTGGAGCCGGAGCATGGCCAAGGACAACAAGCCGCCGTCGGGTCGATTTTCTCGGTCGCAAAACACGCCCGCACAAAAGCCACAGCCCCCGTCACCCAGCAGCTCGCCATCCCTGTCGTCTTCCAAGCCCATCCCCCAACCACCAAAGCAACCCACTACGGACCGAGCAGAGGAGCCCACACCGCCCCAAGAACCAGCCCAAGAGCCGGTGCCAGACCTCTCGAAGCTTCCCGACCTGACACAGGGCATCCCGTCCACGCTCGAATACGAAACGACAGGGGCCGCCAACAGGTCTGGCTTGGCCGCCGTCGAAGAGGAGGATGCTGCAAAGGCTGGTGCGGGAGGAGGGCGTGGAAAGGGCGAGCTGCCAGCGTCGGCCTACGTCTCGTCGACGGAGCGGCGGCGCCAGAAGTGGGCCATGTGGGCCCTTGCCGGTACAGCTCTGTCGGCCGTCTTGGGCGTTGCCTACCTTGGCAGGGACTGGGACGACGAGGAGCTCAAGAAGAAGCCCGACGTGCCCAACGGCTGGAGCCTGGGCCTCTGGTGGAAGCGCGCCGTGGCTCGTATGACGGATACGGTCACGTACTACCAGGAGCCGGCCTTTGAAAAGCTCCTGCCGGACCCCGACCCCTCATTTGAGCGACCCTACACTCTGTGCATCAGCCTGGAGGACATGCTGGTGCACAGCGAGTGGAGTCGCGAGCATGGCTGGCGAGTGGCGAAACGCCCCGGCGCCGATTACTTCCTGCACTACCTGAGCCAGTACTACGAGATCGTCCTCTTCACCACCGTCCCCTTCGCCACCGGTGAGCCCCTGGTGCGCAAGCTCGACCCGTACCGTTTCATCATGTGGCCGCTCTTTCGTGAGGCCACCAAGTACCAGGATGGTGAAATTGTCAAGGTAGGGTGATGGCGATCGCCAGGTGGAACGCGAGGACAGTTGAATTGGACGGCTAACGGGGGACCAGGATCTGTCATACCTCAATCGAGATCTGTCAAAGGTCATCGTCATCGATACCGAAGCCAAGCATGTGCGCCTCCAGCCCGAGAACGCCATCATTCTGCCCAAGTGGACGGGCGATGCCAAGGATAAGGAGCTCGTCTCCCTGGTGCCACTCCTCGAGTTCATCCACACCATGCAGTACAGCGACGTGCGCAAGGTCATCAAGTCGTTCGAGGGCACTCACATCCCCACCGAGTTCGCCCGGCGAGAGGCGTTGGCCCGGGCGGAACACAACAAGCGGGTCCAGGCCAAGCAGCCCCGGGCGGGCGGCATGAGCTGGCTTGCCGGTCACCTCGGTCTCAAGCCGAGCAACATGAGCCTCATGGTGCCCCCGGAGGGCGAGGAGAACCCCACTGAGGCGTTTGCCAAGGGCAAGATGCTGCAGGACATTGCTCGTGAGCGGGGTATCCGAAACTACCTGATGCTCGAGGAGGAGATCCGCAAGAACGGCGAGAAGTGGCTCAAGGAAGAGCAAGAGGCCATGGAGAAGGCCCAGAAGGAGGCCATGAAGAGCATGAAGACGTCCTTCTTTGGCTGGTTCACCCCTCCTGCTGAAGATGCCAAGGCAGAGTCGCCGAGCAGCAGCGAGACCAAGGGGAACTGATGGTGTCAATCGTCAGCCATGCACCTCGCCGTGTACCAACAATCTTGAAAACCCCACTTTCTCTTCCTAATCCGGGGTTCCATTTCAGGGGAATGCTGGAGGCTCTACTGGTTGGTAGAGCCCACATATGGGACACGTTGTGTAAGGTACGGGAGGACTGGCGTTGCATAACAGAGACGGCATCCGAAGAGCACAATACCCCAGACTCAGGCTTCTGGGCTTGTATCATACACGTCAAACAATGCTACAATGTACAACAAGAGGTGCAGATGCGTCGCGGAGCTTGTCTCACGCTCTGCTGGGATCCCGCCCTCGCATTTTCGGGAATGTTCATGCCGTGCCCCTGTGCGGAACGCGACAGATCGGGGAGGGCAAACAACTGTCCAGGCACACATGCTGCCGCGTGGTGGCACTGGATATCTCAGGGGCTGACTTCTCGATCTAGAGCAACGATGAACAAGTGCTGGACCTGTCCGTCGGAGACGGGGCAACTCATTCTCCATCCTCCCAACAGTATCAGCCAAGAGAAAACCATTTATGCCACCCGCCCACCTATACAGCGATATAGGAAGTGAAGTAAGTACGCTACGTTGTGGTTCAAGCGAGCCTGAAGAATTCCTGATAGCTTGCATCAACTATCATGATGCTGCCCTTCCAGGTTAGCGTTGCTTCTCGTGGTATTTCGCGTGATCCCAGGCGGATGTCACCATCGGCAAGAGAGAATCTGAGACTCAAAAGAGAGCAGTGTGTTGTGGGCTCAACGATTCAGCAACGCCGGTCGCCGTCGGATGCTCATGCTACGTAGCTGAGTGATCCCTTGCCGCATGATAAGCGGACTGGAGGCAGAAGTACCGTGCGGCTTCAACCACAGCTGGAATAGGGCATGGATATCTGGGTGTCTCACTTACATGAGTAGGACGGGGCGTTGCAAAAGCCCTTTCGGCACGGGATCGGGCAGAGCAAACTGGACGGTCAGGAAATCGTAACCCAGGTCGCCCTTGAAGCATGCTCCTGTCAAGTTTCCACTCCGATTCATCCCGATAGACAACACCCTGCTGTCGTCTCCCTCCCATGTCTATAAGACTTGATGAGCCAGCTTTGGATCTGAGTGGAATTGTTCTTGACATTCAGCGACCTATCAACACACTCTACCCTCCTCAGCCTCGATTTAGTCCCTTCTTCTCCCTCCTCAACCCCCTTGTCAACAGGGCTGTCTCGAGGAACACCGCCCCAGCAATGCAGCTGACTCGCGCCTTCTTCATTGTTGCCCTCGCGGCCAGCACCGCCAATGCATTGCCCACTGCTCGCTGCAACATGGCGGCAGCCGAGTGTGCTGGAGCCCCCGAGCGCAACGAGGGCAGTCTCAGCGGCATCTCAGATGCTGTAGAAAAGCGGTCACACCGCCCGGGACATGTCCAGAGCAATTCTGTCTCCGACGGTAACGAGAGGGAGGCGAGGAGCAACCCCAAGGACTCCGTGGCCCAGCTGAACTCGGAAAACTCCCGCGGTCACCAAAAGGAAGCCAACTCCATCTTCAATGGCCAGCAATCCAAGGAGACGATGCAAGTCGTCAACACTGCTGAGTCTCGACTCAACAACCAGGACTCGGCCCGCTCTCCTGCCCACAACGAGATGTCCATGTCTTCCTCTCAGCAAGCTGACAGGTCCCCCGGAAACACTGAGCGGAACAATGCGGTCGACAAGTCTGCAGCAGCCTCGAAGAACACCAAGGGCTTCACTCTCAGGATCCGCGAACTCATCCACTCCCTCAGCCAAGGCCGAAAACAAACCCACGGGGAACAAGACAGCAGCAAGAATGTGGCCGCGGCTGAGCCCTCGATCGGCATCCGTGAAGACCGGGCTCGAATTAACATTCCATCCAGCGAGAACAAGGTTGTCGCCATGGAGCAGCACACTCAGAATCAGGGCACCGAGAACACCATCTCTCAGTCTAGTCCCCATGAGCGGGACACAACTCGCCAAGATACATCCCGTGTCACAATCCCGAAGAACTCCAACGTCGCCCGCTCGTACAACACGGCTCGCCCTGAAGAGGACGGCAACATGAATTTGAACCACGACGGCCAGCCTCACTCTGGTGGCATGTTCGAATGCCTCCGCACTGCCATGGGTAATATCCACAAGTATGTACTATTCTGTCCTATTGCATCCTTCCGTCGGTGTTCAACAGAATATGAATCCATGCTGATAGCCTCTCAGACAGAGCCTTTGCGTCAGCTCCGAGTACACTGGTAGTGGACAGTCTCGCGCCTAGGAGCATGTAGGACCTTGAAAAAAGTGCCTCTTGACCGCACGCTGGTGGTAGCTAGGGAAACTTGGGGCAGCAAGAGGTGGGAGGTTTCGGAGAGGTGATGACAAGGGGCTGATGGATGAGTTGACCTGCGATGGTTTGGCGCAAGGCAGGTTCCATTGGTTCTTTCTTGTTGGTTCGAGTGAGCCATCATCTGTGTCCCTGTTTTGTTTGTGGTTCATTTCTTTTCAACTGTTGTTGTTCATTTCTGTCTGCCTGCGTTGTTTTAGCAATATCTCGGCATGGATAATCGTCGAGATATCTGGAGGCATCGGGCATTCAATAATTACTTACATCATCCCCGGTCTAACAACTCCGCCTCCTTCCCTCTAACCATGCACCTAGTTATTGCGTAAAATACAAACGTGGGCAGAAATGACTGTGCCCCTTCACCGGTAATCGCACATCAACGTACATCAATCCAAGGGCTCTGGCACGTCCCTATCGTCACCCTGGCGGAGTAGTACTTTTCACCCCTTCACTCCCATTGACAGGCGTGTCGGCGTCAGCATTGGCGTCAACAACCTTCCTCTGCGGCATGCACAACCGCGCAACAGACCTCTCCACCGACCCGTCCACGTCCAACCTCAAAGCCGACAGCAGCGTCGAGACAGCCAGCAGCACGACGCCGATGACGACGGCCAGATCGAGAATGTGCACCAGCCACCAAAAGTGCTGCCGCCCGAGCGGGCACGTGGCGTACTCGGCCCTCCACTCCCAGGCGGCCTCGTCAAACCAGACGCTCAGCAGGCCGGCGTTGCCGCCAAAGTCGCCCATCATGCTCCGGACCGTCACCTCCCTGACGCCGGGGAGGCCCTCGCGGCCGACGACGCCGGCCGTCGCGGCCTGGCGCCACCGCTTGACCTCCCAGTGCCGCTCCGCCTGCGCTTGCGCCTGCTTCCCCTCCGGACTCGGTTCCGCGACGACGGTCTGGTTGATGTAGTGCCACGTGTCGCACCCTTCGTGGTCGTGCCCGTTAAGGATGATGCCGCGCCGGCCGCGGCCGCGGCCCGCGGCGGTGACGCTGCCCGACATGCCCAGGATGCCCTCGAGGAAGCCCTTGCTGGCGGGGGCGCTGAGCTGGTTCTGCTCGCGGAGGCTGCCGTCGTGGTCGTGGAAGGAGAAAAAGGGGTCGTCGACGCAGACGCCCTCGGGCTTGTACAGCGGCACGTGGGTGAGGATGATGGTGAAGTGGCCCTGGAACTCGACGGCGGCGGCCGTGTTGATGACGCTGTTAATAAACGAGTACGTGTCGTCCTGCAGCTTGGCCGAGAGGGCGGGCGTGTCGAGGTTCATGTCGTTGAGCACGACGATGCGGAGCTCGGGGACCAGCCGGTTCGACTTGGGGTCGGCGTCGAAGACGGTCTCGGCAAGCGGCGTGTCGGCCAGCGGCAGCTCGAACCGCAGCTCGTAGTTGACCTTGCCAAAGGCGCTTTCGAAACGCTCGGCTCTCTCCTCGTTGATATCCCCGGCGTAGCCAATGTCGTGGTTCCCGGCCACGTTGATGATGCGCCGGGTCCAAGCGGTCGACTCGTTGAATGGGCCGCCCCCTAGATGCCCTGCCAGGTCGTATTCTTCGGCCGGGTAGGCAGCCAGCTCGTCGGGGACGCGCTCGGCGCCGCGGAAAACGCGGTTCCAGTACCGGTCGGCGCGGCGGTAGAACTCGTCGTCGTCGAGCCATTGGCTTCCGACCAGGTCGCCGAGCACCGTGACGTGGGTCGGGCGCGTCCACCAGTGCACGGTGCGGTAAATGTGGGCGAGGTACAGGTCGTTGCCGAAGAGGTCGATGCGCTTGCGTAGGGATTCGAGTGCATCAAAGGTATCCTCGAGGAAGATGTCGACCAGGTCGTGGAGGCTCTGTCGGACGCGCTGTCGCAGCGACGAGTGGCTCGATTGGAACGTCACATGGCGGGCTAGGCTCTTGAAGTGCGGAAAGACGCCGAGGTAGTCGGTGGGGATCGATGTGTCGCCCTCGAGTTGGGGGTCGCCGAGGGCGAGAAGGCGGAACGGGGCGATGGGGCGGGAGGGTGCGAAAACGGTCGAGTTCGGGCTCTGAGCAGTGCCCGCGAGGGAGTGCCAATGCACCTTGGCTGTCTCGACAAAGGCTGCGCGCCCGGTCTCGGCCGAGGCGCCGGCGCCGTTCTGGGCGGGCGGGAGCGGGAATGCGCAGGTGTTGAAGAGGGGGTAGAGGTAGAGATAGAGGGTCGAGACGAGGGATAGGGGGATCAGCACCCGCAGAATTTGGCGAAGATGCGCCGTGGGCGACTGGCGCGTCATCAAGACCGCGGCATGGGGAGTTCACTGCCCCTGCCTATGTAGAAGAAGAGTAAAATACAGTAAAAGAGAGACGTAGAAGCAAATGGTGCAATAATGCTCGTGACGTTGTTGGTTAATAAAAGTTCGGAGATGCGAATCCGAGTCAAAAAGGTCCGTGTTTGCCTCGCCCGGCTTGGCAGGGGTATCTCAGGGTTAGGGGCTCGTCTCAGAACAATCCAACCCCGGTTTGTTTGTTAAGAGTGCCAACTCCAGAGAGAGGGAGAAAAGTTCATAACAGATTGACCCGTAGGATACTTCGTACCGGGTATTGATAACTTGGGTTTTGGTCTATGTCTGTGACGAGACTGAGCCCAAGTTGTCGAC
>MU863682.1:10375-89075 GCA_033575675.1 Parathielavia hyrcaniae | reverse complement strand
TATAAGCGGAGTTGACCGTCCGGACCATAGCGCGCTCCTCAGGTCCTAGCACGACACGTTCCTTGTAGGAGCTTTCCACATATTCGTGTAGAAACGTCTGGACCGGTGCTAGAACGTTTGGGTTTGATGGATCCCGGGCGAAGTCCACCCAGAAACGGCAGGAGTCGACACCACCACAGCTTCATTTAGTTAGCATCAGTTTTAGGGCTCGATGGTGAGCCGCATACATCCCGGGAGCGCCATACCTGTCGATTGCACCTTCTTTCTTTCTAGTGAGTTCGCAGAAACTTCAAGAAATGATGATGTCAGTAACACATCAGGACATCTGTCCCAGGCTTTATGTCGAGATTTTTTTGGGTTAAAGAAGCCTGGGAAGGAGGGGAAGAAGACATACTCGGTCCAGGCTACCCATATTCTATCGCGCTCCGCTTTCGTGTCCTGAGTAACGAAAGGCTTCGCATTATCCTTCTCCTCAATGGCACTGACCGTGTAAGCCTGGAGGCGCGCATTAACGCTTTCCTGGTCCACCCCGGAGAAGCGCGACTGTCGTTGCACCGTCATGGTGAGTCGAGATGTGTGTTAGGAGTAAGAAGACGACGAAAAGGTGAGGGGGAAGGGAGTTCTGCGGTTTGGGGGGGGAAGGGGGGGAGGGAGGCCAGGACAGCATGAGCGAGCCAGGCCAACAAGGCCAGCAAAGCCAGCAAGGCCAGCAAGGCCAGCACCGAGGCTCGAGGGTCGGGCGCAGTTGGTTCGCGTCCCCGAACCGGGAACGGGATCCTGGCGCAAAACATGCATCGCCATCGCGAATGCGCGGGGGGCAAGCTGAGGGGCTTAATGGGGTGTGAACGAAGTAGAATGGGCGACGGCTTCCGGCCTCCGTCGCCCGGCGCCGTTTGCAGTCGTTACGGAGCCGGCGCCACTCCGGGAACGCGAACGGGTTCTCGGCCGGCAAAACTTCGGGCGAGGCGTTGGCTCGTGCTTGCTGAGTCATCAATTGCAGTTGTGCGAAAGGCAAGATTTTGCCTGCGTTCATGTTTCCACCCGACCGGCCGCAGCCACCAGAAAGGCGGGGTACCGAAATCCGTCCTCCCCGCCGGCAGGACCTCCGTCTGCATCAGTGGTCCCACGACGGTCAGGAAGGAGCCCGGGCGAGGACTACCAAACTTGTTGTTTTCAATAGCCGGCGGGCAGTGGATGCCCGAGACAGCCCAAGCGCCGAGGTCAGGCTCAGGGCGGGCGGGGTACCGGACCGCGCCCGAGACGGACGCCCACGACCACGACGGAGCAACGTACGACGCGAGGGCCGGTTCCCGGAAGAATGTCTGCCACAGCAGCTGGGGCCTAATATCCCGCGTCCACAGGCCCGCCACGTAGAGGCCGCTGCCCTCTCTCTCGGGAGCAACATTATGCGACGCGGGGGCCGGTGCCCGGAAGAGCGTCTGCCACAGCAGCTTGTTGGGCTGGATAACCCGTGACCACAAGCGCGCAACGGAGCGGCTGCGGCTGCAGCCTTTTGCTCCTCAGCAACAACGGCAGCATCCGCCGTAGCAGCAGCGTCTAGTTGGCTGCCAGTGCCAGCCCTGGTCTCGGCCAGCCCCGCCAACGCGGCCAGGCGGTCCTCCCTCACGGTCAACTGCAGGCGCGTAAACTCCTCAACAACCTCACGCCAAGCCATGCCGCCACCGTCTCCGGTGGCGGCGCGCCTGAGCATACTAGTAGTGCGGCGGTAGCGCAAGCCCCAGGCGGAGCACTCGCAGTCGACTCGCGAGCTGCACTCCCACACCGTCTCGGCCGCGCCAAAGTGCAGCGTCCGCGGCGCTAGCGCCCGCTCCTGAAACACCCAGCCGCGCGTCGACAGCCGGCTGTACGGGGCTTGCGCGCCGCTGCGGCAGACCCTGGCCAGCGTCTCGCTGGCTTCTGCGCGCTCAGCGTCGGTGGCGAGCCCGTGCAGCGCCACGCGAGCGTCGTGGCCGTCCGGCCAGGTGCTTTCGGTCCAGTCGTGGAAGGGAAGCTGGTATGCCAGGGGGCCGCGCTCCCGGACCCAGATGGCGCCGCTATGGACAGGTTCTGAGTCGCCACTGTCGGCCGCCGCCGCTGCCGCCGTGCCCCCCGCGTGCGGGACGCAAACGGCGCGGAAGAGTTCGCGATTGGGGTGCTGCAGGAAGCCCTCGGTGCTGTCGCCAGCGGCGTCGGCGGCGATGGTCACGTACGCGCCGCCGTAGATGGCGCTCATGCGCGGCGCCTACTCGTGCCAGTCGTCGGCCGAGTCCTGGATAATACAGAACGAATCGATCCACAGGTACCGCACGCCGAGGGCGCGGGTCACGGCGACGGCATCGGCAAAAGTCTGGGGCAGCGGGCCCGGAATCTCACGCGTGAAGCTCTCGAGGGCGTCGCGCGTCGTCCGGAGCGGCGTCTTGCCGCCCCAGCAGTGGCTGAGCGCGACGTACATTCCAGTCTCGCCGTTGGCAGATACGTGGAGCTTCACCTTGTCGGTGGCGGTCGATCCTACGTCCAGAACCCTGCTGGGGAGCGCTGTGGAGCTGTCGTATGGTAGGCAGTTGGCGTGTTGTGGCCTTCGTCGGCTTGTGCATTCTTGGATCCAAGCCTTGGCCAGGCGGATACAGCTCTCGGTGAAACCGTGTGGCTCAACGTGCTCTGCGATTCCGACGGCATTCCACGGGCTGGGGGGGCTTCCTAAGGTAGGTACGTCAGGCAAACCTCCTCTGAGCATGGATCTCCTGACGGGAATACTACCTTAACGTGTATGATAAGCGAGTGGGCATGATAAGCGAGTGGGCAACTTTCTTCCGGACTATAACAACTATCCTGATTGCAATATAACAACACTAAGAACCAACTACAATTACATCAGAAACAACTGAATCAGATGCTTCCGCAACCTCCTGGCAAGTGCGGGCATTATGGCCAGGCTTGCCGCACGTACTACAGCACCGAACCTTCGTACGGCCCTCCCCTGCACCACTACTACCCGGCTGCGCTTCTCGCACTTCCTCATCACCTACGCCTCTCTGGCTTAGTAGATCCTTTGCGTCTTGTACCGTAAGTGATCCTCCAAGCTGCATGCGTGTTCTCTTGGCTCTCCGGCGCTTACTTAGCGCCTCGTTGGCCTTGCGGAGCGAAGAGACCTCTGACCGAAGGAGAGCCACCTCGTGCATCACAGCCATTGTACCCTTGGCAAGCTGGTCTACAGCAGCCAACATTGAAGTCGGGGAGCTACTTTGATGGTTGACAATACGAGTCTTGATGAGCGTTGACTGCGAGTTGGCTTCTCGAGGGTTGTATGGCGTCTGGAAAACCCAAGGTTGTGGAGTGCCGGCCCGCGAGTTCAGGGGTGTTGGTGTACGAAGCCGTACATCCAGCTTGGATAGCACCCCCTCTAGGTCGTACGGGACAAGGCCAGCTCCTGTAAAGCCACCCCGTATATTCTTTTCCGTCATAGAGGCAAAGAAGGCCTCGCGGAAGGCACAGAGGAACTCGAGCTTGCTCACGTGGTTGATATACATACGCATCAAGTCCTCGATCTAGCGACCGTACACCTGCTTCAGTGGTCCAAAGCAGCCAACATCGAGTGGCTGGAGGAGGTGCGAAGAATGTGGAGGCATGCAGAGCGTGATGATGTTGTTCTGCTAGCAGTAGCGCTCGAACTCGGTCGAGTGGTGGCTCTCGTGGCCGTCGAGGATCAACAACCGGTACTTGCCCTTTGCCCGGGGTGCTGTGTGGTAGTCGAAGTGCTTGATCCAATCCAGACCTACGGCATTGGTAGTCCAGCCATTCTCGGTGGTTGCGATACGCCAGTCGGCCGGGAGGTTGCACTCAGTATACCAGTTGGCGAGGTGGTACTACGCGGCCAAGATGATGAACGGAGGGATGGCCCAGCCAAGGGCATTGACTCCCTGGATGACCGTTGCCCATTCGCGGTTACCAGGCTAGGCCAGCTTTGCCTTGGTACGGCCATCCGAGGTCGTAACCACCATACCTGGGAAGATGATGCCCATCATAAACTCAGTCTCATCGAAGTTGTAGATATCGTCGTCCACGATGCCGTACTTGGCCTTGACGTTCCGTACGAGAGCAAACCACTCGCCAATAACCCTCGGATCCTCGCACTTGGCCCTCTGGTAGTCGTATCTACGCGTATAGCGCGTTCGAAGCTTTGGCTGGCGTTTGACGAAGTTGTGTGCCCAGCGTTTGCCGACAGGGGGCACGTCGCGTTCACGTAGTAGTTGGTTGGCCATATCTTCACAACCGTGGTGGAAAACCTCGTGTAATTAGCTCAATTATATATTGAACAATAGCCTCCTCTTCTGATTGCGTGAGCTTTCTCGAATTAGGCGTGGTATCGCATCGTGCAGGCCGGCCCGCGCGTCGTCGGGTTAAAGTCATACGGGCAACATTGTAGATCTTGGCTGCAGCTGAAACGCTTAGGTTTTTGTCGTTTTGGAGAGCCTGGAGGGCTAAGATTACCCTGCCTTCATCTAATGTAGCGGGCATGTTGAATGGTAGAAAAAATTGATGTTGAGGAGAGAGGTGGCGCGTCGCGTAGAAAGTTGCCCACTCGCTTATCATGCCCACTCGCTTATCATACACGTTAAGGGAAGAAGAAAGAAGAATCGATTTGGTCGAAGAACTAACTGCGCTAATCTGCAGCTAGTTAGATACTAATGATCTATCCGCCTAATCTCCTTGTCCCTAGTGATCCCACTCCCGCGCGCGACGATGCGTGGGAGTTACTCGTTTTCCGAGCCCTGACGCTGGTATGGGCCGACAGCGTTGTGGTGCACCTAGTGAATATGAGGGCTGCGGCCATGCTTAAGGACCTCAAGATGAACTCAGGCGCCAGCGCCACCACCCTTCCGCACCCGACCGCCTTCACAAGCAATGACTCCGACACCGCGAAGCGCACCCAGGCGTTCCGCACCTGGAAGGCCCAGGTTATCCCTCGCTGGAGCGCACGCGCGGGCGAGTTTTCCGACGAGCGCACCAAGGTTTGCTACGCGGTCTCGGTGCTGAGCGGCCCGGCCCTCGACGGCATTGTCAACGGCCTCGAGAAGATCAATCGCTACCCCAACGACATCACCCAGTGGCCGTGGAAGATCGGCATGGAGTTCATTGACCACCTCGCGACGCGATTTGCGACCCTCGACCTGGCGGCCGACGCCGAGAACCGTCTGCGCGCCCTAACCCAGTCGGGCAAATACGCTCGGTTCAGCGACTTCTTCACCGAGTTCTGCAACCTCTCTGAGATGTGCGAGTGGGACGACGCCACCCGCGTTCGCACCCTCAGGGAGAAGATATCCCCGAAGCTTCGGGAGATGGTCAACTGCCAGGTCGACACCCCTGACCGTGACAACTTCTCGGATCATCAAGGCTTTGGAGGAGTGGCGCCCTGAGCTCGAAGGAGCGAGCCAGCGGTTCGACATCATCACGGACCACAAGAACCTACAGACGTTCGCGACGACGAAGCAGCTCTCTCCACGTCACATGCGCTGGTCCGAGTTCCTCTCTCGGTTCAACTTCCGCATCATATACCGCCCTGGATCGGCCAACGCGTCCCGACGCCTTGAGCAGGAAGCCGGAGGACACTCCCACGGACGTCAAGGATGACCGACTCCGCAACCGTAAGCGACCACTTATCGACCCGAGCCTGTTCGACCCCGAATCTTTTGGCGTTGAGGACTTACGCCTGTTCGCGCTCGACACGTCCCGCCACATCGACGACTTGGTTACTGAGATGTACGCCAATTCCGCGACCCTGCAGTCAGTCATCACAGCGCTCAACAACCCGGGGGCGAGAGCCTGGCCCGTCGCGTTGAAACGCCGCCTGAAAGTCGCGTTCGCAGAGTGCCGAGTGGTGGCTGGCAAAGTCTCCTACCGAGACCGACTGATGATCGACCCGGACGACGCCAACATGCATCTACAGCTGATTCACCGCGCCCACAGCTCGGCCCCCGGCGGCCACCCGGGCAGAACCAAGACCCTAGATCTGATGAACAGGAAGTACTGGTGGCCAGGAATGAGCCTGGCGGTACGAGAATACTGCAAGGCATGCTTCTTGTGCGACAAGACCAAGTCACCGCGAGCAGCTCCCGCTGGGTTCCTGAAGCCGCTTCCAATTCCGCTGGCGCCGTGGCGCGACATCTCTGTTGACTACATTACGCCACTCCCGCCGTGTACGCGACGCGGCCAGACCTTCCGACACGTGGCAGTCGTGGTAGACCGGCTCACGAAGATGCGTCACTTTATCCCGACGGTGTCACTGGAAGCGGAGGAGCTCGCGGAACGCTTCATTGAGAGGGTGTACAGCCTACACGGACTTCCGGAGACCATCGTGTCGGACGGAGGCACGCAGTTTATTTCAGCTCTCTGGAGAGCGCTGTCAGCGCGGCTGGGGATCACCCTGAAGCCGTCCTCGGCCTTCCACTCACAGACGAACGGGCAGACGGAGAGGATCAACGCGGAACTCGAGCAGTACTTGCGGCTGTACATCGACTGGGCCCAAGACGACTGGGTCGACTGGCTCCCGCTGGCAGAGTTCGCAGGCAACAACCTTGTGTCGGAATCGACGGGAGTATCGCCGTTCTTCGCCAATTACGGCTTCCACCCGCGAATGGGTGTTGAACCGGCGAGACCCTGCCCACCGAACATCACCGACGCGCAACGGCGCGAGTTCTTCCGGGCGAGAGAGATCGCCGAGCGATTCAAGACCGTACTCGACTACGTTACCGCCCTCGCGAAGCAATCACAAGACCGTTACGAAGAGAGCGCAAACCGCCGCCAGCGCGACGCACCGGCGTACAAGGTCGGCGACAAAGTGATGCTCGACACCCGCAATTGCAAGACCGGTCGACCGTCACAGAAGCTCGAGTCCCGTTGGGAGGGACCGTTCGAGGTCACGAAGGTATCGTCACACGCGGTGACGCTCCGGCTGCCAGCGAACATGAAGATCTTCAACACTTTCCACGTATCGCGCGTTCGGCCATACCGTGGAGGAGGACTCCCGGGCCAGGGGGCGGCCCAGCAAGACGTCCGAGCTAACCGAGGCCGGGTGATGACACGCGAGGATGGTGAAGAAGCACAGGAATGGCGTTTTGAGCGCGTTCTTGACTGCGGGAAGGCGGACAACGGCAGGTGGCAATACTTGGTGAAGTGGGAAGGCTATGCCGAGCCGACATGGCAGCCTGCAACGGATCTTCGAGGCTGCGATGACGCGATCTGGGACTTCCATGACGCGAATCCAGACCGCCCTGGCCCACCACCATGGGTACGCGACGTCGACGTCAAGGATCGCCAGAAGAAGACCGTCACGAGCAGGAGGCACCGGGAGACGGCCCAGTCCGCGCCGGCCCGCGGCGGAGCCCGAGGAACCGGGCCGGGGCAACGTTGAGCCGTATGCGCTCGAGCGCTCACTGCGCAAGCAGAGCTTTTGGAGGATTTAAGTGGAAATGGCGTTCTTGAAGGAAATGAGCGGAAACAGCGTTTTTGAGCATTTGAGCACTCTGAGCTTACTTTGGCTGCAGAGAAGGGCTTGTTTTGAGGGGAGGGTAGTGTCTCAGGATGATCCAGTGACGTGTGTAGCTAGGGTTAGGGTTAGTTGTGCCTGGGGGCTGCAAGCCCTGGAGTGGGGCTTGTGTGTGCGCCACCCCGCGCATAAGGTTTCACCTGCACGCCTTGCAGCCACCCACAGTTCCTCTCCTCGCGCATTCATAGCAATACGACGGCATACCCAACATTGCCTATCACTTCCGTGATATGGTTGAAGGAGAAAGAACGTTGGTTGAAGGAACGGGCAGAGCGGCTGGTGCTCGGGAAAAGCTACGATTGTTAGCCTGCACGGCATGACGAGTCTGAGATTGGGGCTTGGTATGGCCTCTTTGTCCGATACTATTAGCCTTACTGTCGGCGTGCCGCTCTAGTTCCCGGCGGGAACGTCTTATGTGCATCCATCTGCACTCCTCGCACATCTCCGGCTCAATTGAGCTCGCATTTGATGTTCCCTTTCATCCTCACTACTACGTCCCCATCCCGCCCGGAAAGTCCAATTGGCAATCAGGACAATTGGCAATGTGGTCAGAGTGGAGACGTATGTATCTGGTGAGTTCCCACGGTTGTCTGACCTGCAGCGCTGTCTATGGCTCTATGCTAATTCCGACCAGCGGATATTTATAACTCACAACAACCCCCACTGCCCGCCGATACGGCCTGCGTATCTTCATACTCGCCACGCCTCCTACGTTACGAAGCTTTGATACCCTACTCCAAAACGACCACAGTAGAGGTCCCGCTGACGACCCACTGATTCTTAGTGTTTTTCACGACCTTGTACTTAACGTTCTGCTTTGAATCCAGGGCTTCGTAGCCCGTCTTATCCTTAGCGAGCCTGAGAGCATACGTCTGCCCTCCGATCTTACACTTGGTGGGGGATTTCGGCTTGGTGGACGAGGACGGGGTAGCCGCAGAGGCCCCCTTCTGCGGCGTCGCCGGTGGGGTACCGCTGGCCTTGTTGAGGTTGAGATTGGCCATCGCCTGCGTTAGGCTGGGTACGGCCGGGCCCGTGGTGAAGGTGGCGGTGAAGCTGTTGCCGCTGTTGTCGTCGGTGTGGAAGGTGGGGTTGCCTAGCTTCGCCATGAGCTTGGCCCAATCGGCGGCATTAAGGACGCGCCGGGAGATGACGTTGGTGAAGGTCCCCTTGGTCTTGTCCTCTTGCCACCAGGTGAGCTTGGCCATGGACTGGAGCGGGGCGTTGTTGTCGCTCTCCATGGCGCGGTGCTTGTCGTTCATGCCCATGCAGCCGAGGGCCCAGATGGCCAGGTGGGCCGTCAGTCTGCCTTGGCCCTGGGCCGACCAGGGGATGGCGCGGTATTCGACGGCGGCGGCAGGGCTGGGGCCGGTGCCGGGAATGCGCCGGATGCGCATTGCCACGAGCTCGGTCTGGGTGAGGAGAAAGCCGTATCGCGTCTCGCCGTAGCGGCAGTAGGTGGCAAGCTGCTTCAGGGGATTGAGACGCTCCGCCTTGATGTCCTTCGTCTTTTGGTACTTTGGGGCCTTCGCGCCAGGCGCGACGTAGGGCGGATCCGTGTTGACCGTGCAGGCAGAGTCCCCGAGACTCAGCCAGGCCGACTTCCATTTCTGCTTGAGCTTGCTGTCGCCAACGACATAGACGAGATGCTTCGCGGGGTCGTCTTTCTTGTGGGCATGCCGGTACCCCTTAGGCTTTGAGATAGCGCGGTCCAGGACGGCCCAGTCGGGTTTGATGCTAGCCCCCGCATCGGTCGTGTGTTTCCACGAGATCAGCTTGGATGCAAGCGTGGGTTCGGGGTTACCGGTTGAGGGGGTGCTCCCTATTCCCCTCTGCTGGCGGAGGATGATGCCGGCCGCCTTGAGGGGCTG
Source organism: Parathielavia hyrcaniae (assembly GCA_033575675.1). Taxonomy (NCBI): domain Eukaryota; kingdom Fungi; phylum Ascomycota; class Sordariomycetes; order Sordariales; family Chaetomiaceae; genus Parathielavia; species Parathielavia hyrcaniae. The sequence continues at coordinate 79,664 of MU863682.1, read as the reverse complement.
CCGTACGATGTTAGTGGACCATTGGATGCCCAGCGTGTCGATGCCGTTCTCGTCGATGATCGTAGTCGGGGTAGTACTAGGCGTTTGGACTTCCTTGTACGTCGGCGGGAGCTGTTGGTCAAGGATATCGCCGTAGGCTGCGTAGATGGAACCAAAGGTGAAATCCTTCCACTCTTGGACGTGGGCCCTAGAGGTATTATCAAGGGTGACCTCATCGAAGCGGGACGAGGTGGTGTTGTTGTAGCTGGAACCGGCCCAGTGGTCGGTGAAATCCGGGTTCTCGCGCTGCAGGACCTCGAGGAGGGTAGGCATGGTTACGGGAGGCGAGACGCGGACTATGGAATAGTAAAATGATTTGGATCAGAACAGATGTGTGTGGTTTCAACCGGTGAGAAATGAGGAGGCAGGATGGAATGGGACGGGTGTGCTCAGAGCCTCAGAAACTACCCGGTAGGAGACAGCATCCGACACTGGGCCCCTATATAGGTAGCAGTTACGGTTCGGACATGACGAGTAGCGACCGGCGCTACGCGCATCATTACGACCCAAAATAGCCTGCGACAGAACCCGGTGCGGCGAGATTGAGGGCGAGGTCTTGAGGGCGGCGTTGCGGCGACCCGTCCGGTCTCAAGTTGAAGGCCAAAGTCCTCGCGGCGCGGCACCGACGCCGCCCCCATCCGCAAATAATCACCTAGTTAGGTAATTAGCAGATATCCAGGCCCTGTGCTGTGGGTTGTGGCTCAGCCAACAAGCCAACGATGGTACAATTGTGGGCACTGTAACTCAAAAACTGGGCTCGCTCGGTCAGCTTTTGACTCATCGAGGTAAAAGAGGAGTAGTTAACGTATCTACGAAGGTGCGGATAATTACTTGGGGGCTCATGGCAGTCCGAAAGTAGGGGCCTCTCAGTTAGCGGGCCTGTGCAAGGACTGCCAAGATCACCGAAGTACTGTGTAATACCTTAAGGTCGGCTCGGATCAACTATGTGGCGCTCAAACTGGTACCTTTTCCGGGTCAAATACGTGGCGCAACGCTCATTCGTTTCCTTTGTGAATTAGACAAACACCCAGCCCAATCTCTTTCCACACCTTCAAAACCGCCCATTTAACTGCGTCATCTCACGTCTCGCGGCTCTGGTCCAACACTGTTTGGGGGCCGGATTGATCCAAGCATTCCAAGGTCGCCCGGGGGCAGGGGGCCTGCGCGGCGGGTGGCCACAGCTTCAGCCGCAGCTCCCGCCGTCTCAAGTTGGCAGTTGGCACACACAACATCGCTCCCGCAGCCACCAACGACATCTTTATGCCCCTCAACATCAGAATCAATCAGACGCTTCCTCGGCATTTGGTCTCCTGCTTGTCCACGGTCCATCACATTGCCGCTCCAGTTCCTAACCTCGAATTTGGATTTCCGAGTACAGCATGATGGCCTCGTCTATTTCCCGCTTCGCTCCGCTTCCCAAATTTCCCAGTCGGCCGGCGGTGCTGCTTCCCCGCGTTCCGGGTCCTAAACTCGCCCCCTTTACGCCAAATGCCCGGGCCGACATCGAGTTTGTCGAGTTTCTCGGCCGAGCGAACGACGTGGATTCTCAGGTCTGGAAGGTCAAGATCAATGGAGCGTTGTTCACCCTCAAGGCGGTACGCAATGATGCCCGTAATCACACCCAGTCCTGGCCCAGTCAACCCGGGCTCTAACTCGGAGCGTCCCCTCTAGTTCTACTTCTGCCACTCGGAAACTCTCCGTCAAAACCAGGGCGGGGACCTTACGAGGCCGCTCGCCAACTCGCAGCTCTACATCGACTACTTTGACCCCTTCAACTGCGAGTGCCGCGCCTACGGCCGACTCAAAGAGAGACAGCGCGAGAATCTGGCCGTCAAAGCCTACGGCTATCTCCTCCTCACTCCTCAGCAGGAAACCGAGTTGGCCCGGAAGGTGACAGGCAATCCCAGTCTGCTCTCCCACGCCAGCGCGGGCACGCTAGATGGCGACAATTTCTGGAAGCGGTACGAGGAACACCGCGGACAACCCGTCCGGGCCATCGTCAAGGAACTCGTCTCTGGGAAGGCACCAAACCCCCATGACGCCCAGCGCATGTGGGCAGACCTGGACAACCTCCACTCGCTGGGCATATTTGTACGAGACACGCACGGCGGTAACTACCTGGGCGGGAAGCTTGTCGACTTCAGCCGCTCGTGGACCATGTACCATCCGGCCTTGGTCCACATCGGCGAAAACACACTGCAGCTCTTGATGCTAGAGGAGCTGCAGCAACTGCTCGACTATTACTACGAGCTAGCGAACAGTTTGTCGGACGAGATAGACGTCCCTGAAGACCTTGAGAGCTATTGCTCGGGACAGATTGCAAAGTACAAGAATCTCCCGAGGGCCTACAACTGGCTCAAGTGGGACAAGAACGCCGCGGCGGTAAAGGCGCATGTGGAATCAGAGCTATATCAGGAGCCGGCCCTCTGATCTTGATCGCGGCGCTGCCGTGCACTATGTCAAACCAGATCTGCTGGAGGGTCAGGAGCATGACCGCTGAGCATGTTGGTGGGCTTGCCGAAGAGAGGCGGTTGCTTGTAGGCCAGGTTATGTTGTGAATTTGCAAGCGCTGGATGGTCTTACGAGGGCTAATGGGATGCAAGGGAATGGATGGATGGATGGATGGAGTTTATTCCGCCCGGAGGCACTAAGCCTAAAGGGCCTTGGCATGCTAGTTACATCCGATTCGCCCACTTCTCCCTAACTCGTACAAAGCCCCTACGTTTCCCTCTTGCAAAGCCACCCCGTGCCTCTAGCCTTGATTATTAGCAGATCGACTTGGAGGCTGCGTTCTCCAAGTGTTCAGCGTCCAATCCTCAGCAGCTAAAGCGGGACCTGCTGGTTGAGGCTGTGTGGTGTTGGCTGGGTTAGTTGAGCTCCTCCTCTATCACAGCTGCGATTGATCCGGTCTTTCCTCCTCGTCCAGATCCAACCGTCCCGTCGCCATCGCGTATTTGATCGTTGTCCTGACCGCCTTCATGTCTGGTGACCACTCCTTCGGGTCAGATGGTGCTTTCCCTCCCAGATAGAACGAGAGGCTCCCTCGTCTTGTCTCTGTGCATTGCAGCATGCCTTCCCTTTGCGCCGTCCACCTCACGCATCGCAACAAAAAGTGATCTACTGTTTCTCTCGCGTGACCGCAGATACACATGTCTGTTTCGGCCGCCCAAATCATGCTTACGAATCCGTTCAGCCTTGCCATCCCTGTTCGGAGCTGAGCCAGCACACAGGCCTCCCTTCGTTTCAGTTTGTCGTACAGCTCTCGGGTGTGATTGCCAGGCAGGGCCATGTCCAGTGCTTTTGAGAACTTGCCTACCCCTTCGGGGAGCTTTCTTGCTCGCTGCTGCTTGGCTATCGCCAGCCTAGCGTGGTTGACTTGGCCTGGTGCAGTTGGAGCCGTGACAGGTGTCCTTGTCTTGTCGCCCCTTGCGCTGATGTTTTGGCTTCTGATCCCAAGGCGAAGTCGCTCTCTGCGGGCGTCCACTGGAGGTGGACCGAATTCCCTCTCTGGGTAAGCAGTTTGGCTTCCTGGTATATTTGTTGTATGATGGCCTGGCCTGCTGCCGTGGCCGCCTGATTGCTGCGAGTGCTGGCTGATTCTTGGTGATGACCGTGATCTCTCTGTGGCAGACGCTGGGTGGCAAATTCTTTAGCGCTGTCGCGATGGCTGCTAGTTCTGCTGTGTACGTACGTCGTCTGCAGTTGAGGCTCCTATGGGGGGGTGGTGTATTCCTGGATTGTCTCCATTTGATCGACTTTTACACCTTCTGCAATACGGCCGATCTTCTGAAGCGGGGAGACGAATCGTATAGTCGTTCGGATTTTCTTTACGGCGAGGGCATGTGACCCTGGCAGGGTGTGGATGTTGACCCATAGTCTAATTGCTGCCCAGGCGTGTCGTTCTCGTACCAGGTGGATGCTCGCTTCAGCTTCTGCCACGGCCGTTGCCACAGTCTGAAAAGCTCCCGTGATGGCTAAGGCTCCGATCTTCTACACCCTGTTCAGCCAGCTCAACGCCTTTTGCCTACACGCATGCATCCAGACGTTAGCGGCGTAGTCCATGACCGGGGCTACTATCGCAACAAATAGCTATCTCGCTATCCGTAGGCAAAGCATCTTCAACCTCTTCAGGGCTAAAGCGGCAGCGAGGCCTTTAGCGGCCGTCTTAGCAATGTGCTTCTTGTATCGGAGTTCGCGGTCCATTACGACGCCTAGAATCTTTATACGCTTCTTCGGTTTGACCGTATCGTCCTTAACCAGGAACAGTCGTTCCGATGATCGCTCCTAATTCCTTGTAAAGTGTATGATAGCCGTCTTTTCGCATTCAAACTGAGCGCCGCTTCGCCTCTCCTAGTCTAGTGCCTTGTTATACTAGCCTGGATGCCTACGCGATTTGCCTCGCCTGATAATCCTACCACCCAGGCTGTGTAGTCGTCAACAAAGGCAATCGATCCTCTATTCACGTCGATCTTGTGCTACACCAGGTCTACGTTAAAAAAGAGGAACAGTATCAGGGACAGTGGTGATCCTTACAGCAGTCCTACTTAGGGCAACTCTTGCTACTCAAACGTGAACCCGTTTACCACAATTGTCGCTGTACGCCTGGAGCAGAAGGCGTCGATCCACCTGACCAGGGCCTCTAGTATGCCTCTTGCCCTAAGCCTCTGGAGCAGCCTGTTCTTGAAGACCCCATTGTATACACCCTTAACGTCGAAGCTAACCAGGCTAAGCACTTTCCTAGCTCTCTATACCTTGTAAATTTGTTCTTAAAGCAGTAGAAGAGCCTGCTCAGCAGAGCGACATTTCCTCGCTCTATGTGACGAATCTCGGTCCCAGACCACTGAGAGAGACTCCTGAAGGTTAAACTTGACAACGGGATGAGGTTCGGTGAATGAACAGCCCTCACTGGGCTAGTCGTATGATATTGGTATGACTTTGGGATTGTTGAACTTTCTGCCAAAGGGTTCACAACAAGCAATGTCCAAAGGTACTGACAATCTTGCACTAGAATTGCTTACTGGAGAACTCCCAGAGTCCTCCAGAACGAGTGACTATATACTAGCATTTACACATGGTGACTTCCTGTTGCCCCGAAGTCCTTCGTACCTGGATCGCAGCGATCGTTCCGCGATTCCTCGATCCTGTTGTTGCTGCTCGCAGTGATCGCATCCCGACCACTGCGGTCACCTCCTGGTTGGTTGGTTAAACGATTGGCTAGCGGGTCTTCCCGCTTTTCCGCATGCAGCCCCTCAGCCCCCCATGGCCGCCTTACGTGGTCAGTTTGTGACATTTAGTGATCCCTCTTATTGCTGGTTTGCCCCCTTTCTCGGTAGGGATATAGAAGGATAATACGCTGTAAGCCAATGCTAACCGAATGCACTTAGAGTACACCTCTCTTGCTTTAGCTAGCCCCAGACCCTATATCATCGCCCCAATTCTCGTCAAAGTATAGCTCTAGGTCTTCAGCTTCCACTCTACTACTCCTAGGTGTACCTTCCAATTAAGCTTTCAATCCAGCTAGACTCCCAGGAATCTAGCTAAGGTTGTAGGCTTCACTAGGCTGGTGCCTATTCCTAGCTGTACGAGGTTCAGCTAGTTGTCCTACTGTTTATACCCCTTGTTGAAGTGAATCAGTTCGCTTTCTCTAGGGTAAAGGACATTCCCCGGGTTTCTGCCCACTGCAGGCACGTCTCCCACGCTGCCTCCAGCTGTCGAACATTGGCCTCTGGCTCCCGGCCAAAGACTAAAAGGTTGGTATCGTCCGCAAACCCTGTGATCGCCAGGTGGGGATGCTCTTCTTTCAGCTGTTTATACAGGGAGGCGATGTAGAGAATGAAGAGGACTGGGGAAAGAGGAGAACCCTGAGGGACACCAGCTCTTATCGTTGTTGGTTGAGCTGCCTGTCCATCAAAGTGAAGGGTGGCCTCCCGGTCGGTCAGCCAGTTCTTCGTCCAGAGGACTAACCACCTTGGAAAGCGCATTTCTCGGAGGGTAGCCAGCAGTCGGACGTGATTGACTGTATCGAAGGCCCCTGAAATGTCCAGCTGGAGGAGCGATGCTGCAGCTCTCTGCCTCCATGCTTCCTGGACCTGTGCCACTACTAGCCGGATCGCCAGCTCTGTTGACCGGTGTGCCCTGTTGCCCATCTGCTCGTCTGGAAGTAAGCCGTTGGTTTCTGCAGCTTGTGTGACCTTTTCTGCCACTACTGACTCCTGAAGGTAACTAAGCAGCGTGTATAACCAGCAAACCGTCAAACCACCAGTTCATAAAAAGAAAAAACATACCGATCGCTGTCGAAGGGGTTGAATGAGCCTGTCCTCAACTTGAAAGTCAAGGAGAAGATGGGTCAGGGAGATGCCTTCACTGAGAGGGTTGAGATCCTTCGAAGCAAGCCATCGGAAGATTTGGTAATCCGGCAGGTCGGGGCTGGCAAACGGTGGCCCGAGTTGGCGGCGTTTGGAAGGGCCATCGACATTTTCATCCGGCCAGGCGGAGCGGAGAAGCTTGACCATCTGTTCAAGTTGCGCCAACCGGGCGGCGGTCGTCATGTCCTTCGACTTGGGACCTTGGGCGATCGTGATGTCGCAGAGGGGAAGACATATCTTGTCCGACTTCTCGTCATCCTGTTCGAGCTGCATCAGGGCCTTCCAGAAATGTGAACAACTGAACGAAGTTTGGATGTGGAAGTCGTTCCCAACCATGGGCCGGAGGGCCCAACGGGGGACGTCCCCAGTCTCACGCTGGAGAGGTTGACTGGGAAGCTTCCTTCCATCCAAAATTGACTCGGCTCCAAAGACGGTGAGAAGCTTGTCTAACAGCGCAGAGAGGTTCCTCTGTGTGGGCAGCAGCTGGCTGAGGCCGACAGGGGCACCGGATTCGAACGACATGTTGGACACCGTGTTGGTTAGTCTGGGTTTGAGAAGTGCGGATACCTTGTTATTTGTTCTCGGGTGAGTGATCAATGAAACAAGGAGTATGTGAAGAGAAATCTGGCGCGGGGTTGAGTCGGGTACCTTCCTCAGATGACGGTCGGGTACCCAACCCGGGGAGCCAACATGTTGGGGGGAACCAACAGTCCTGTCACAGCAGCCTACCTACCAATGTTCAGCCAATTAACTTCCATACCACCCGCATGCATATGTTTGGGAACTCTTGGCTGCAGCTGACCACCTGCCTGGCAGTGTCAAGACAGAGAAAAGAGATGATCGACCAACTGCTCAGTTTTCCGCAGTTGAGTCTCTTATTGTCTTCCCTTCCCATTCGGCTCAAGGCCCCCGCGCCTCGTGCTCAAAGAATAGACAACTCACCAGTCCGGGTAACTGTCCTTATAATCCTCCGATTTGTTGAATAGGGCGAGATCCATGATTCAGCTGATACCAAGCAGTGGGTTGGCTTCGGATGGGATGCAAAATTGCCCGGACAGTTGGAACATCGAAGGCGGTGGAGAGATCCATGGAGAAGAACACATTCGACGCCACGGCTGTCGTCTTGGCGTTGTCGTTCATGGCCGATTCGGTGAACGCGTTTCAGCCTGGACCTTCTGTAGAAACGAGATCGACTTCCCGGGCCCTTTCGCGTGTCGGTCGAGAGGCCAACCTTGTCTTCAAGGCAGTCGATGTTCTGGGGGTGTAGTCTCGAACCAGCTTGCCAGAATCGCGCAAGTCGCGAATGAAATGGTGTGTTCTTGTTGGATTGGCCCTTTCAGCGGCCCGACGCATGTCGGCGATGTGTCTGTAGAAGAGACGTCTGTCCTCTGGGTGAGAGAGGGCCGACGAACGGAACAAATCACGATAACCCGTGGAATAGATGCCCTTTTTGTTTTTGGATCGAAAGTCCTAGTCTGGTCAGAGACGTGCATAAGAAGAGGTCGTAGTACTCACCGGAATGCCTGCGTTGGTACTAATGCCAGCCCCCGTGACCGTCACAATCTTGGATGCGGCAACCAGGAGCTTAGCGATCTTTTGCAGGTGATGATGGTCGTCCGGCTGGACGCGGGTAATGGTCATCTTATATCGAGATAGCGGCAAACAGCGGGTAGTGTTCGAGAATAGAGATTGCAAGAGGATGGTGAGATATGATCCTTCGAGGAGGCGTATATTGCAACTATGACTTAAGCCCTTGGACATCAAACGCCATTTCCAAAGTCCTCGAAACCAGCACCGTTCGAAAGCTCCAGAAAAACCTTATCTAATCACGCCGACTGCACGCACGCGCACTCTGTTGCGTGGCCGCAGTGGGTGTGGAAAGAGGGCGATTCGAGGTGCTGCAGACACCCCAAAAAACTCTCATTAGCGCACAGACCAATCAGTCACCTGACTCCTGCACGCAGTTGCCTAGGCGACCACACCCCGGTGCCCCTAAGCCCCTGAGCCCCTGAACCCCAGAGCCCTCGAGCCCTTGCATGGGACAGGATGACCGCCCCTACCCCTCCCACTAAAGGGGGACGAAGAGGACCGGCCTAGTCACGGCACTCAAGCGCCCCCCCCAACACCTCCTCGTTCCCCCCCACCCTCTGACATCGACGCCATTAAGAAGATGGTCGACGGATTGGTAACACTAGCAAACCTAGAGAAGAAAAAGACCGCTAGAGGCATGGGGCAAGACCTCCTCACAGCTATTCGCAAGTTATACAACGCGGCCCAGAACCAAACAGGCACCATTTCACTAGCCAACTGTCACGAATTAACCAACAGCAGGTCGCAGGGCGGAAGACCACATGCGGGGCGTAGGGGACGCCCCGGGCCAATCATTCGAGTCAGCAAGGCAGACCAGTAGGAAGAAGGCTGAGGTGCTATGAGCGCCAAGACAGCGAGCACAACGCGGCATGCGGAATGCTCGAGGCGCTCGAGACTTATAGCACGGCGAGCACTGGGTGCTCGAAGGTGCTCGAGGTGCGAGCACCCTCGAGCAAGGCAAGGGACTAGTTAGTATATAGTCACTCATTCTGGAGGACTCTGGGAGTTCTCCAGTAAGCAATCATACAAGCAGTTGGACATACTGTTGAGACAATTGCCTGTGCACTTGTTGTGAACCCTTTGGCTTCTCCGAACCTCATCCCGTTGTCAAGTTTAACCTTCAGGAGTCTCTCTCAGTGGTCTGGGACCGAGATATGTCACAGCCGGGAGGATGTCCGCTGCGCCGTGCCGTCACATAGAGCAGCAAATACCACCTTGTGTTCAAACTTGGGGGCTAGGCAGCGATATACATTAGCAAGCGCTTTGACGTTGGATAGTGGGACTTTGAGGCGTTGGAGAACTGGTGCTAGGTGTGGCTTTCTAAGATGGATTTTGGCTAGGGAAGCTGGGGGTTGGAGCTGTGGTCTATCTACAACCCTCCAAGTAGCAAGGAAGTACTAAGCGTCCTCTCTAGCCGACCAAAGCTAAGTCATCTAATGGTCTTGGCAGGAGATTTCAATCTGCAACATCCACTATAGGACAGCCTCGAGCGATATGAGAGAAGAGCTGAGGACTGTAAGGTGGCACTTAAAATAGGATCACCAAGGAAGATGTGCGACCGACTGATGATAGGTAAACGATGCACCAGCGAACAATACCTCTTGAAGGTGTGCTACCAGTAACCAAGTGACTGATCCTTAAGGAAGGAAAGGAAAGGAGAGTAAGTTCCAATGCAGAGGTCTGCTACCAAGATATCTGGGGTTCGTTCCCCACTGTTTCTCCTTGGCTTCGTCACTGCTTCGCTAATGACTTGAAAGGGGTCCTGCACCTGTGCCATGACAGGTGAGCCGCATACATCCCAGGGGCGCCATACCTGTCGATTGCACCTTCTTTCTTTCTAGTGAGTTCGTAGAAACTTCAAGAAATAATAGATATTAGTAAAACATCAGGACATCTGTCCCAGGCTTTATGTCGAAATTTTTTTGGGTTAAAGAAGCCTAGGAAGGAGGGGAAGAAGACATACTCGGTCCAGGCTACCCATATTCTATCGCGCTCCGCCTTCGTGTCCTGAGCAACGAAAGGCTTCGCATTATCCTTCTCCTCAATGGCACTGACCGTGTAAGCCTGGAGGCGCGCATTAACGCTTTCCTGGTCCACCCCGGAGAAGCGCGACTGTCGTTGCACCGTCATGGTGAGTCGAGAAGTGTGTTAGGGGTAAGGAGACGACGAAAAGGTGAGGGGGAAGGAAGTTCTGCGGTTTAGGGGGGGAAGGGGGGGAGGGAGGCCACGACAGCATGAGCGAGCCAGGCCAACAAGGCCAGCAAAGCCAGCAAGGCCAGCAAGGCCAGCAAGGCCAGCACCGAGGCTCGAGGGTCGGGCGCAGTTGGTTCGCGTCCCCGAACCGGGAACGGGATCCTGGCGCAAAACATGCATCGCCATCGCGAATGCGCGGGGGGCGAGCTGAGGGGCTTAATGGGGTGTGAACGAAGTAGAATGGGCGACGGCTTCCGGCCTCCGTCGCCCGGCGCCGTTTGCAGTTGTTACGGAGCCGGCGCCACTCCGGGAACGCGAACGGGTTCTCGGCCGGCAAAACTTCGGGCGAGGCGTTGGCTCGTGCTTGCTGAGTCATCAATTGCAGTTGTGCGAAAGGCAAGATTTTGCATCAATTGGATCTTATACCGACAGCACCCATAAACCAACACAATCGGAACACCATTAATGACACCGACTTCCAATCCTCGTACCAACAGCACAAATCCATGATGAAATCCTGGATCGCGACCTCCTGGGGCACCCCCCGCCAGTCCCTGACCCTCAACCCGTCTGCCCCAGTCCCGTCCCTCTCGCACAACTCGACTTCCCTTCTCGTCAGAATCACACATGTCTCCCTCAACCCAGCAGACTTGGTCTTGCTGAAATCACTGCCTCCATGGCTACCTGTTCGGCGCGCGCCCGTGTCGGGGATGGATTTTGCCGGCGAGGTTGTCGCCGTCGGCGATGCCGTCCCCTCAGAGATGGGGTTGAGGCCGGCGGATGGGGTGTGTGGCGCGATGGGGCTGTGGGAGGTTGCCAAGGGATGTGGGACGCTGGCTGAGTTTGCTGTGGTGGAGAGTTCCTTGGTCGCCAAAGTGCCTGCTTCTTGGACGGGCAAAGACGCGGTGGGCGTGATGGGGGTTGCTGGGCAGACTGCTGTTGCTATGGCGCGGTGTGTTATGGCTGGAGGTGGGATGCAGGGGAAGAGGGTGCTGGTTAATGGGGCGAGTGGTGGGGTTGGGTCGGTGCTGGTGCAGGTCTGTAGGGGGCTTGGGGCCGAGGTGGTGGCCGTCTGCTCGGGTGCCAATGCCGGACTCGTGAAGGGGTTGGGAGCGAGCGAGGCAAGTCTGAGTAGGAGGCGCGATTTGAGTGATGCGAGAGGCTGACGGAGGGATAGCTCATCGATTACCGGGCGCACAATCCGCTGGAGCAGTACTTGGCCGACGTGTTTTCGGGCCGGCCTTTCGATGCTATACTGGACTGCGTCGGCAGCCAGCCGCTGTACGCCCATTCCCCAGGATACCTCAAACCAGACGGCAAGTTTATCAACATCGTGGGCGGCTGGTCACAGGGTGTGATACCCTTTGTCCGGAACAAACTGCGCCCGTGTTCGTTGGGCGGGACACCTCGAAGCTACGAGCTATTTCTCCTCAGCTCGTCGGGAAAGACCGCCAGGGAGGCTGCTTCGTGGGTCGACCAAGGGATCATCAAACAGGCAGTCATTGACTCTGAGTTCACTATGGAGCAGGCAGTCGAGGTATGTATCACCCTGGGAACCCCTTGGATTTCCGCTAACTTGATCAGGCGTTCGAGAAACTTGCAACCGGCCGGGCGAAAGGGAAAATTATTGTCAAGGTCGAAAGTAGTTGATCCCATCAACCAAGTGCAGGCTCGTCGGCACTGGAGAAGTCAGCTTCTAAGTTTGGAGTACCCTGCGCAGACCCTTCCAGAGGCCGTGTGTGACGGGGCCGTGACTCCTTGGTGAGCTGTAGCACCTAGAAGACATTAGCTTGGTGCGGTACCACAAGCCCCGTCGACCAGACAAGACTTACTGCAACAGGATACGATATCCGAAGCAACTCCTCCCAATCTTGCCCTCGCATGTTTTCGAATCCCTCGATATGCAGTGTAGAGCCTACAGACGCGGCGGGCTCTACGACGAGCGGACTCTCCGAACTCCACGGTACCCCGAGAAGCCTCCTCCGCCCGCTCAAGGCTTCCAGCCTCAGCGAGCACCGCAGCGGGGCCCTTTCCTTGGTCCCGACCAGGGCGGCTACGCGAAAGATGGGCGGGATGCCAGCCTTGGTGGCCTTGTTCTCCTTGACCTGCCACCGCGCACGGTGGAGCTCACTCCGCTGGTCAGAGCTGGATGCCGACCCCTGCAGCCGCAGCGCATGCCGGTTGATGAAAGACAGCCGTTCACTAATGCCGACTTCAAAGCCGACCTAGACGAGCACGGGCGGAGTAGTGACGCCAGCGGTAGGCTTGAACAGTTTCTCTCTCTCTGTCGTCACCTCGGTCGGCGGGCCCTCGACCAGCGCAGGCGCGTAGTTAGCCACATGGGCTTAGGCGGGAGCGTCGCACTCGAACGAGATGTCGATGTCGGCCGAGACGATGCGCCGGCTGCTGGAGAGTCCAGCTGCGATGAAGCTGAACTCGAAGCAAAGGAGTACAGCGGGCTCACCACCGAGGTTTGCCTGCTGGAGATGGACAACGCGGCATTCCAGCGTCACGTTTCGGTGCTCCTTGTAGAGCGCTCGTTCGGAGCCTTCGGCGATGGTGAGGGTTCGGGGTGATGCCAAGATGCCGTCGAGCTCATCCGGGACCAGCTCCACCACCACCGAATATTGGTCTTGCGCTGCGCTCATTCTTGCGTCCACGTTCGTTGCACGCCGCACGGAAAATGAAGAGGTTGCGGGAGCTGCAAATTGGGTGGGGTTATGGGAAGCGGAAGGCAGTCCGCGAGGGGTTCTTGGCTCAGCTGAACTGCATGGCCACCGAGCTCCCAATGGGCAGCCGAGAAGATCGCCAGCTTTCTCAACAGCTTGTACTCGACATTTCGGAACACGCAGCAAGCGTGGCATTATCGGCGGTGAAAGCTACCGTTGCAAGTTTGCGCATCCCCTTCAGGTTTCCATCAACTGAATCGGAAGACGTGGACCGGTGATGGATGAGCTCAACAGCCTCAACTCCAGGTTGGCGGCAGTCGCCGTCTCCAAGGCACCAGTTCCGGACCGCCGGGTTGGCGTTATCGCCACGGCAGACCGGGAGCGAGACTTGGGCAACTACACTAAGGCTCTGGCGCTGTACAGGGAAGCCGAGGTCATGCAAGCAGACCTGATAATCTCGATAAAGATTGCTGGCACGCTGGCCGAACAAGGACGCGCTCCCATTGCGGCCCAAGAATGCGACCAGGCGCTGGCCAAGTTTGCCCACATGGAAGGTGACCGGGTGCGTTTGGCCGCCGCTCGGCTGCTCCGGGCCTTCCTCGCGTCACTGATGGACCTGGAGTTCCTTTCCGCGTTGGAACTGGGGCGGGAATACTTTGATGAGTATGTGAGACCGCATCCGCTTGCAGAGTGGAAAGGCAGCAAGGTGTGCTTTTCCCGCCTTCATCGCTGGGTTCCTTAGGCTACGTACTTACTCACCGCGCTACCGTTTAGCTTGCGATTTGCCTTCTTCTAAACAACCTGCAGGGCACCTTGAAACTGGGCGGAGCCGATGTCGATCCCCAGCCGTGGGATGCAGCCACGGTAAGGGGGTTGTACGAGGAGCTTGTTCGCAGCGAGGACTTTTCCGCGGCGTACAAAGTGGCCTGCTTCCCTAACTCTGGCAAGCCGATCTCGGCCGTGCATGACATGAGTCTGGTTGATGATCTGCTCCAGCAGCCCAGCCTCCCAGTTCTCGTTCGTGCCGAGATCATGCAGTTCAAGGGGTTGCTTGCCAGGGAGAGCGGTGACAGGGACGGGTGGTTTTCCATGTCGGGAGAAGCGGGTCGCATCTTCCAATCCCAAAGACACCGGTTAGGCACTCTGAGCATCGAAAAGGAGCGCCTGCTCTCCGACGAGCTGACGAAGCTTTCTTATGACGAACTCAAGTCGGCCACGCGCCGTATCCGAGACGAATTCATTCAACTGGGGAACTGGGCCGGCGCGAAGGAGTGCATGATGGCGCTTTCGACCATGGCCTTTCGCCACGCAGACGAGCAGCTGTTTGGTCAGCTGAATGAGGAATACGAGCAGATTTATGCTGGCTGCATGACGAAGATTGAATGGGCGAACAAGGAAAACGTCCAGCTGCAGTATTGGGGTGACAGGGGTCGACATGTGGCAAAGCTGATGGCCACCAACGAGGAGCTGTATCATGCGTATGCTGACGCCGACATGCCCTTCTTTGCTGCAAACATCGCCAGTACGCTTATACAGGTCTACAAAACCTTCGGCGACCAGCGGAACGCCGACCAGTGGACCCTCCGCGCTGCGGGATGCACCGGATCCACCGACTTGATGCCGCTCCCTCTTCTTCATCCATTTATGCGCCGGGCTCAGGAGGCGGCTAAGGGCATCGGCTTGCTCCCTGTCGGGGAGGAGACGGTATTGCTCTCCCAGTTCCTGGCCGAAATGACGGCAAGGTATGCCGACGACATCCGGTTTGAACGGACTCAGATCGTCCAGAGCATCTTGAACGCTCAATCCCTATATTGCGGTAGGCCATTTCGGGAATTCCAGCGCCTATCTGTCTTGTGCTTCGACGCCGTACGGCCCATGTTGCCCCTTCTTCCGCCGCGCGATCAGTCAACTCAGGAGGCGAAGCTCTGACTCGGTCGCCACCGTCTTGCTCAGCGAGGCACTTTGCCATGCGCCTGCCTCCTGGGACTTGTTGGTCGATGCGTACAACATGCGGGCAGAGGCTGCCGGGATACTCCAAAGTGTCCGTGCCAGCGGCGTGGACCTCTGGGGAGTCTATGGCAACATGGGAAGAGCGGCAGAATTCCTGTGGGTGGCCAAGTCGTTTGCAACGAACGAGACGACCGTCGAGGATCCCCTTTCCAGTAGGCCGACTACTTCTACCGCACCATACTGGTCCTTGCCGCCGAGGAAGGGTTCACGCCCTCGGTGCAATTTTCCATCACTAATCTCCACGACCTGTGGTTGCGGGCCCTGACTTTCAGAAATCGAACCAATGGGCGATATGTTGCCGGCGACGACGTCACTGTGCTAGCTCGCGACCAGACACGCTCCTACCTTAGGATGGCAAAGAAGGAGCTCGATAGAGCGCGACGCGACAGTTCCACGCTGAGCAAGAGCGCGGCCGTCATGAGCAAGATGTCGGCCAGGGCTACCTCGATGGCAACGAATCTGTACTCTAGTGCCTTCGAGCTGGCAATGGCCATAGGCAGCCCTTCGTATCTTTGGCGATGGGTGCAGGACTCGAAGGCTCGGAGCGCATCAGACCTACTGGCATTGGGAATCAGCGTCCCAGAGACACTGCGGAACGCCATCACCCATTCGGGCCATACAATGCTGCTCTTTGAGGAGGAGTCAAGCATCATGGAACGCCTAAACTCGGCCAAAGGCACAACTCTTGTCGTGCTGCGCCAGCGGCTAGAACGGCTCCGCGAGCGCATGGAAAAGGACGAGCTTGCAGATGCTATCCTGGCTCTTCGCGAGGCCCGTCCGACGACACTAGAAGCCCTGCTTGCTGTCACGCAAACAGAGGAGGAGCCCGCATCTAGCGGGGCTTCGGTGAGATCCAGTACAAGAATAGAGAACCCCGACCTGCGCAGGGCCCAGCCGCCGCGCCGCGTGCTCTTCGTCGACTATGGATTTCATCAGGGGAAGGGCTTCATTGTTGTCACGGACGGAAACAGGCCCAATTCTCTTTGGGTCAATGTTACCATTCAGGAAGCATCCCGGTGGAAGGAGGATTGGCTCGCGCCTCGACCGCCTGACTCTGTGATGTCCCCAGCTGGAGCGGCAGCCGAGAGGTACGATCCTTTTCTTCGGGACGAAGAAGACGCTGCCTTGGGCTGGCTGTCTCGACTCGCCAACCCGCTGCTCCGCTTCTCAAAGGCGGGCGATCTTCTCGTGCTGTGCCCGTCAGAGACCATCCACGGCATTCCCATTCATGCGGCCAAACTGAGACCGGAGGCCGGGACGGGAGAGCCTTTGTGCCTCATCGAGCGAAATCCAGTCGTATACACAGCCAGCATGACGATAACACAGCGATGTAAGCAACTTCTGGGCTGTTACACTCTGCGATGGCTGTCTTGGCCATTCTTTACACTACTCATTAGGCTAAGGCACTGACCTTGTTGGTAGGCATGGCGCGGGCAACATCGCCTCCTGACGCAACAGCAACAGGCAACAACAGTAGCAACAAGATCCTCGGCGTCTATCGCCACCCGGCACCCATCCGCGACATGGCCTCACGCATTTCGCGGAACCTCCCACCCCGGTCTCTCGACACCCACATCGACACGCAGCTCGACAGAGCCGTACTGCAAGACGCCCTCGCCAACTCCAAAACAGTCCTCTTCTTTGGTCACTGCAGCACAGGCCCCGGCAGTGATGCCACCAACGCCCGGTCGCCTTCCCAGCATCTCCTCCTCAACGACAACCCCATCCGCCGTCCAGACGGCAACGACACTGCGTTCCGGTGGCCAGTAGCCCCCGCTCCGGACACTGAGAAAGCCACGACGAGAGAAACCCCGACGCGTTCACAATCGAAGACGTTTTCAGCACCCCCGTACACGCCTCGCTCGTGTCTCTAGTCGCATGCGAATCGGCCGACCAGGACATCCGCACGGGCGACGAGCCCTTGGGCTTGCTGACGGCGCTGCTGTGCTCAGGCGCCAACTCCGTGGTGGGCACGCTGTGGTCAGTCGAGCCGAGGGTTGGGGTTGCGTTTACCGAGGAGTTCTACAAACGGTTGATGGCTCCACACGGGTCTCGAGAGGTTGACGTCCGTGTGGAGGGGGAAGAGGAGAGAGTCAAGAGGCGCAGGATGATCGATTTGGCGGTGGTGCTGCAGGAGACGGTTGTGGAGCTCAAGAGGTCGAGGAGGCAAGGCTTTAATACTGTGAATGTCATGGATTGGGGCGCATTCACATTGAATGGCGCGTGGTTGCTGGATGCGTTGGATGCGCCTGGGGACCAGCGAGGTCATTAGGGTTGGTGATTACTGACGGCGTTCAGCTTACTAGGCATATTCATGAACTGCGTCGAGATATAAGGGCGGTGAACGTATGGCCTTAGTGCTCAAGGAACCTAACATGAAACGAGGAACCATTCATGCCCCCGAGTTCATACACCAAAGAACCAGAGCCGGACATCCCGACATTAGCGGGTCGAGTACTCGCCGCAGACATTCTGTCTAAAATAAGTCGAAGTTTAAGTCATCAACACCAAATGTGGGACGAAGTCAAAGTCTCCTAGTCCACATCCAACCAGACCTTGTGAGGCTTGTGTTCCTGAATACCTACTTGTAAAGCACCAGGAAACGATGAGAAGTGACGATTGGTGTTCGAAGTAAGCTGATCCATCATGGTTCGCAAGACAATGCGAACAAAACAGCCTTCCTACTTTGTACTCTTCGAGTTCCATGGCGTGTTATTGGGAACTACTACGGGACATTCAGAGAACACAGCATCACAGCATCTACTTGACCAACTCTCTTGTACAGGACAGAAGCTTAGCCGGAAAGAATGCACATGTAGGGAAGTCAGGCAGTCATGTCCATTCCAGTCATTACCAGTGTCAAAGCCTAACGAATATCATGCCGCGCCTCCAACATTATGCAACCTCGCAGCCAAAAAAACACCTCAACTCCACGCCAGCAAGCAGATGCAGTCACTATGTCCTAGAATAACCCCCATCGTAGCCCGCACCCTGCGACCGATACTCGTACTCAGGCTCCCAGGCCCCGCCGCCAGCGCCCCCGTGCGCAGGTTTCATAGTCATCGGCGGCGGGCTCCCCTGCGGTGCGTGATGATACCCGGGATGGTACGCCATGCCCTGATGATGCGAGTCTCTCATGCCGCCATGATCTTGATGCTCCTCAACAACCGTGTGTTCATGAGGCGCGTGGTAGCCCGAGTGGTACGTCATGCCCTGTTGCTGGGTGTCGTCGAGCCCGCCGAGCTGCGCGTCGCCCGGGCCGCCCGACTTCCTGTTGCGCCGCCAGCGCAGGACGAGGAAAGTAGCTGCGACCAAGATGAGGATGGCGGCGATGCCCGCCCCCACGCCGATCCCCACCATGGCGCCCGTGGACAGCGCCGGGGAGTGCTCCTCTTTGGTCACGTTGAAGGACATGGCATAAAGGAGGTTGATGATGGCCGACGTCGGGAGCGATGTCTCGGTCGGGTTCTTGCCCAGGCCGATGGTGACGGGAGGCGGGTTCCCTTGCTCGGCGAGGTAGCTGAAGCAGGGTGTCTGGGCGGCGATCTTGCGGGTGAACTTGTAGTAGCCACTGTCGGCCGCATGCCGTGTCAGCAGCTGTGGTACTATGGGAGCAAGGGGGAGTTGTTAAGGCGTGGAGGGAGAGCATACTTGGGACAGCACAGGCCCGAGTCGGCCACACGGTAGTAATCCTGCGGGCACTCGTCCAAAGTCTCCTTTGCGTCGGAGGCGGGGACAGGGAGCTCGCCCGGGCCCGCGGCCACTATCTGCTTGCCATCGGCGGCTTCGGCAGCCGAAACGTTGAAGGGGCAGCACTGCGGGCGATCGGCGTTGCACCCAATCATGGGCGCGTAGATGACCATGTCTTCGGCATTGAGCAGCGTGTACGAGGTCGTCTGGCACTCGCCCTCGAGCAGTGGGCCGTTGTTTGGGGGGTTGGGCGTGGCGATGGGGCGGGGAGGGTCGGTTATGGGGCCCTGGGGCGTGACGAACTCGATGGACCTGCCAGGGGTATTAGCTGGGGCTCGGCGAGCCTTGGGCTGCGTGAGCAGGGCACACACTCATATTCGACGGAAACCGAGGATCTGGGAACGTGTCAGCGCTGGATGCCGAGTCAAGACGCATCCTCCGGGCCGGCACTGGGGCGGAAGGTGAGACGTACGGCTGTGGGAGTTCTGCCATGGCCGCGCTCGGCGGTGTTGGACACAGAGTGTGGAACCATGACCGCTGGTAGGCGTCCCAGTCTGGCCATCGGATGTCAGCGAGGAGTGCGCGTACTCGGACAGGAGTCTTGCTCTGGAGCTTCTCTTACCGTCGATGCCCACGGCTCCGGCGCAGGTAGACGCGGCGATGGCGCCCGAGACGCAGCCTAGATATTGGATTCCATGGTCGCAGTTGCAGGCAGCCGCTTCGGTGCTGGCAAGGCAGTTGCCGTAGTCGCCACTTTCGCTACATGTCTGGAAGCCGTTGAACGTCTACGAGAGCGATACACGGCAGTCAGTCGGCTGCCATCGAACGCGACCACAATCTCGAAGTCTCTACGTACTGAGCACTCTGGCCCCTGGGCGCTGGCGGTCAAGGAGGTGGTAAAGGTGCCATTCTCGAAACGGCGGCCGATACGCGCAACGGGTCGCGGGGGGACGAAGACTGTCGCAAAGGCAGTCGTCGTCGGTGTGATTGGCGGGCTGAAGATAGTCACCGACATGGCGGGCAGACACAGTTGTTACCGTACTGTACTGTGGAGGCCTTTGCGAAGAGGAAAACAGAGGTAAACAACATGGTCGGCAGTGGGCAGCTAGCCCTTTTGTTCCAGTCTGCAGGCGGCAAGCCCCAGAACAACGCTACTGGCTGGAGCCCAGAGGCGCCAGCGGAGCCCAACGACCTCTTTCAACCATGGGAGGCCTGTTGTCCGATGCGGCTGGGGGCGTTGTGGAGTGGCTGAGGGGTGCTGAAATGCACAGCAGAATTTTTCTGGAGTCGGCAGTCTCCGTCATCTTCGTGGCCGGTGCTTGTTTTGTATTTGCGAGGTTTCGGATGCGACCTTATCGTCCCGGCGCCAAATGGCCCAAAGCCAGGACAAGTCGACAACTGAATCTAACTTAGCTGTTGCTTGCGCGCGTCTTCGTATTGTGGCATTATTAGGTCGTTGTCAAGATCCAGTTGCTGGTGGCAACACGCTGCATCGTGATATTCCTTCGCTCTGTTGTTTCGTCTGAAGAAGGGACCCAACTGCTTGGTTCTGGATGCGGAGACCGACACAACCTGGAATGCCTTGGCAGCTGTCGACTATTGTCTTGGCGGAACATATCGAGCCTTATTCGAGCGGGAAAGTCCTTACCATATTTTTAGGTCCTTTACTTCCAGGGATGTCGGGAGATCGTCTGGCGAGTAACTAGGCTTTGGAACCTCACGAGAATGGTCCGAGGTTGCAAAGAACGCCTCTGTTCTCTCCCCGGCTGTTAACGCCGTGTCGAGTCAATCCCCACTGCGCCCCACGATCTCCGTGCACGGACTTGCTAGAGCTGCATGCTAAGCTCAGCCAAGCGGGTCTGGGCCTGGAACATGGGCATGGCGCGCTTGCGATTGGCTGCTACAGCTCGCGAGCATGAACCTTCCATTAAACCTCATCAGGATTGGACGTTTGAAGTATCTTCGCATACCTACTGTGCCTACCGCAGTACACAGCAAGGACGTTTGCTTGCGGCATTGTTTTAGAGGAACGGATTTAAAAGAGCACATCAGGGACCTCCTTTTCGTGGCAAGATTCCGCCTCAATTGACAAATACAAATTGGTACTCCGTGCGGAGGTACGGATGCCATCTTTTCTCAACCATCTCAGTACCGGAGTCAGGCACCAATAGGGGCAAGCCCCAGCCCCTGTTTTCCATATCTTATCGCTTATCGGGCTGGCCACAGAAAAGAAATCCCCTGCTAGTGGCTGCTGAGTTGAGTAACAAAAAGACGATCCGAAATACCTTGGTTGTTCCTCCCGGCCGCCTTTCCCCTCGTCGGGCAGTCTCTGTGAAACTGTGAAACGGCATCAGATCAGGGGGCCGCAGAGTCACCGGTCACGTCAGGTGTAGACTGCAATCTGGCGTGGTAAAAATGTCAATCAACGAAGCAAAACACGCTCTGCATACCGGATTGAGAAGTCGGGGAGCTTGTTTGACAGAGCAACTGAACACCACACAACGTGGTCGCAACCCACCAGCCCACCAACCCAGAAGCCCATCAAGTTGAGAACCCAAGGCCCGACAACGCTCTGAGCGCCACACATCGCCCATTGGCATCCATCCCATCTGCAACATGGTAACGATAATTGTATTTCTGCTCCCGAGTCGTACCACGGCATAAGGACTGATAGGCTGATGATCCAAGTCCTCCCCCACTATTACTTCCCTTGTCCGTGTTCTGTCATCAGTCCCGAGTCCCAAGCACCAACATCCGTTCCGTCGTCAAGCCATACGCTGATCATGCCTCGTCCTCCATCCGCCCGTTTCAACGTAACTTCCATCGCTAGCAGATTCCACCCCAAAAACGTCGTTCGCAAGAAAGCCGGTCCATCACCAAACAAGGTTTGCTGAACCCACACCAAATCGTGCGGCAGGAGGCACGGACGAAGCTTGCAACGCCCAATGCGAGAGCAAGAGAAACGACGGAAAAACCGAGACCATTATGCGAGACCGGAGACAGAGAAGAGAAGGGAGAAACAAAAACGCCATTTTCCCATGCGCTGACCCAACCGTGATGCGTGCCGGACCCAAGAGGCGAGACAAGACCAAAAGCCCCAGCACTGCAGTGCAGGAGTGCAAAGCGAAAAGCGCCAAAGGAACCCCAACCGAAATGTTTTTACACTGTCCTTTTCATACCCTCGTTGCCAAAGTAAAGTTTCCCAGAACGCCGAGCTTCGTTATGATGCCATAACCGTCAAGACGAAGAGCAGCGCCAGATAGGAACTGGGAAAGCATTAGGAGCCGCCGCGCGATCCAAGGTGAACCGGGGCCAACTCGGAGCTGCTTGTACTGAGAGAGCGACGTGACGCTCCCCCCATCTGTCGGCGTACCGCCCACACCGTCACCATGGAAGAGTCGGTGGTGCTGATGATTCAGCCCCTGATCGGGGCCGAGGAAAAAGTCTCGGGTCCAAAAAAGGGGAAGTGATCCGAAGTGTGCTGATACAAATATTCGTTCGGCGACGTACCGGCTAGTGAGACGAAATCCCCTGCACCAGCTTGCGGCTGAGCAGACTGGCCGTCGACCCGACCTGGCGAGATGCCTGACGTGGAGCTTCCCGTCCGCTCAACAGGCGTCTCGGCGGGCGAGCTCCCGAGTGCCTGTAGAAGAGGCACTCGAGGGAAATACGCGCCATGGTCGGGCGCGAGCGACGAACGATGCTGAATACCACTATGCGAGTAGTAGTAGTTGTTCATCTGGACCGGGCTGCCCTCGTAGCTTGCCGTGCTGCTCCCACTGTCGTCGGACCCGTCAAAGCGGCCGCCCCTGGTTGAAACTGAGTGCTGTGTGAGCTGTGGGCCTTTCGGCTTAGAACCGTACTGTGAAGCACGAGTTAGCTCAAAATGTCTTGAGTGGACTAGATTGAAGCTTGCCTCCCATCTGTTCCTGGGTGGCGGAAGGATGCGACACATGGTGCGGTGCGGGGATACCTACAAAGCACCACTTGTTGACGATTTCTTCGTACGAAGCAGATGAGATGCCGGCACCCGAAGACTCGACCGGGGATCCGGCCGGGGACCCGGCGGCTTGTTTCGCAACGGCGGAGTCGACCTTTACCGAGGACACCTGGCCGGCATTGTTGTTGTGTGTCGTCGCCGGAGCGGGATGCTCACCCTTCTTTCTGGACTTCATGTACAACCCGTCTGGCTTTCCAGCCATTTCGTTCTTGGCGTTCTGGATGGCTTTGCTGAGCGAGTTACCAAAGTCGTAACGAAGTGCAAATTGGCCGCTGGGCCCCGACAACCCCTTTGACAGGTTATCGCTGGGGAGGTCACCGGCGCTCTTAACGCCCTTCAGCCTGAGGCCCGAAGGCCCGGCCTCCCCCAGGTAGTCCTGCAGTGACCTGGAAAAGTTGACTTTTTGGCTGTCACCGAACTCGTCAGGCGCGGGAGCGGTCGGCTTCGCCTTGTGGCTAGGACGGCGATTGCTCTTAGGCAAACCGTGGAGCGGGCGGGAAGCTGCGCCGATAACACCTTTCTTGCCGTTCTGTGGCAACATCTTCTTGCGGAAGTCGACCTGGAAGTTTGTGCCGTTGTTGTTGTCCCAGTACTCCTGCCGGTTTACGTTGTACCGGACGCAGAAGAACAGAGTCTTGGCCTCCAGATTGGCCAGGTCAGACAACTTGATGGTGAAGTTGAACCTGTCCTGGCCCTGGGGCGTGTCGGTAGGGCGAATTTCGCAGACGTACTCGGCGAGGACTTCGGATGTCGTCTTCCAGTAGTCAAGTGTGAATCGGCAGGCGACCCCCTTGTGAAAGGCAAGATTGGCCACGGCGACCGACCCGACGAGCGACTTTTGATCGCTCGAGAGCCAGACACGCTCCAGACGCACTGGCTGCGCCTTGCGTACGGGTGTCTCAACGGGGAAGTTGGACATGATGATTTCCCACTCGAACGTAGGGGTGCGTATCGTCGCCCGCTCGTCGACCTTGAAGGGATACTCGGTATCGCTATCGTACTCATTGACGGGCGATGAGCCCGCACTGACGGCGAGCGGCCGGTCGACTTGAAGAAAGTGCCTGACGTGTTCAAGGTGCGAGTCAAAATGCACCGCCTTGAAGGTCGGGGTACCGGGCACACTTGACGGTCTCCTCCGAGTCGCCGGGCGCAAGGCGGGCCGAACCAGCTCCCCAGATTTTTTGCGCACCATCTGGGGCTTTCCCCGCCGCTCCCCATCGGAATCCTCTTCAGATCCCGTGGAGGAGCTGGCGGCAGACCTGCTGATGGAGATGTGCGGCTCAGTAGCCGACCTCGTATGGGTGAATCGCCGGTGTACCCCTGTGTGGAATTCACGAGGCGAAGTGGTGCTGAAGCTGGGATGCATACTCCCAGTGAGCGCACCGGCTTGACCCGGCAAAACCAGCAGGTCGCCAGCGTCGGGTCCGTCCCTGGTGGCAGTGGAGGGAAGGCGTTCCCTCTGTTGGGGAATCTGGCTGATAGCGTCGTGTAGCTCCTTCAAATTCTCGATCTGCCGGCCGGCAACAGCGGGCAAGTCGTCATCATCACTAGCCGAATCAGGAGGCGACATGATCGCGCCGCTAGGCATCCGACGGTCGCCCGTGATCGGGGGTGGTGACTGGCGCACACTGCCTGCCATCACGCCCTTCAGGTCTTCTGATGTTGCCTCGGGAGAGAGTACGCTCTCGTGGGGTGTGGTAACCGACGGCGTCCTTCGATGTTTCGTGAGATACGACGCTGATCGGGGGAGGACGGGTCGCGAGCTGGCGCTAGGGGGTTGGTTGAATGACGGCCTCCGGCTTCCGTCGGGGGATGGAGGGCCCGATGAAGCCGGGGACCGGTTGGACGGAGGCGTGTATGGCATTCTCACGCGCTGGCCTGACCTTGGCCTGAGCGTAGCGGGCTCTAGGGGAGGGAGGGCTCAAAGAGTGAAGCTAGAACCGGATCTCTCAGGCGCGGCTCATGGATGGCGACGTCGACTATTTGCAATGGCAGAGGACGCTGCAGGTACCATACAAGTCAGCGGGAGGGATATCGAGGCTTGGGAGGCGAAAGTTGGAAGCAGGAAGGGCGTAGGAGAAGTGTCAAAGAGACCGGGCTGGGAAGGCGGGCGGGATGGAAACCGCGTCGAAACTTTGCGACGTTGATTGTGTGCATTGTATTATTACTCAGAGTGATTGGCCAGCACCTACCTGCTTACTGTTGAGTCAGAATGAAGCTGGGGCAAGAGTGACTGGCAATATTCCAGCAACAAGTCTAACTCTTGTGAACCCAAGCAGCGGAACGAGGGGAGCAGTGTCGGTCGCCAGTCGTCTTCTCGGTGGAGGCGACGGAGTGACGAGTCGGCAGTCGAGCTGACACGTTGAAAGCCCGGTGGCCTTCGTGTCGTCGATGCTGACGAGGCGGGTTCCCCCCGTTTCTGGTTCCGGCCGTGGTCGTTGGCCGGTCTGCCCAGTTCGGTCGCTGGAATGTGCGGCCAGGTCTAGGACGTCGAGGTGACTTTGTTCCTGGCGAGGATCGAAGAGTCGAAGTCGGCGACTCTCTGGCGTCCACGGTCTTTGGCTGGTGACCTGTCAGCAGCCTCCTCCTGAACGAGGCGAGGACCTCGATGGGCTTGTCTTGGAAAAAACGAAACACCGGGTGCTTGATAGCAGGAGAAAGGAACGGGCGGTACGCACTGGAGGAGCGGGACCGGCCCAGTTTTGAAGGACGGGCCCGAGTTGACCGCAGGGGTGAGGGTGGGACACAGGTTGGCAGTGCAGGGGGGTCCCCCGACTTGTCGTTTCGTTGATGCCCCCGGATGCTGTGGCGGCGGCGAGTCAGTGCAGTTGGCAGTCTCGCGACTTGCCTCAGCGTGCTGCTGGTAAAGAGTGGGCTTCGAATTGGATTGTCTCTGTTCTGTCCAGAAAACTTTGAAGATGAAGGAATCGGGGACGAAGCAGAAGGAAATGGCAGGAACCGGAGCAGGAGCCGTACAGCACCACGGCGAAGAGTCTTTGAGCAGGATGACAGAAAATCGAACCAGGGAGGCGTGAACGCAACATATCGATGAGCTGCGTCTGCAAGCCGCGCCATGCAACGTCGGTGGGGCAATTGTGCCCCACCGACTCGCTTTTTTCCCTGGGCAAGAGTGGGCCGATGAAAGCGTCGGGGCCTGGGCCAGCAACTTCACCCCCGGCCAACCACGCTCGAGCCACGCTGTGTTCCCGCCCTGGTTTGTGGCCGGTCGTCTCCGTGCTCCTGCTCGGTGGGAAACTGTACTTGTACATGCACACACTGTGTGAACAATCTGTTACCTTACCGAATCCGATAGCGTTCACCAAACCTGAGCTGGAGAACTCAACGACTCAACCAACTCATGATCCGATCCAGGACCGATGCCGGCAAGGCAATTGTATTCACTCCGTCGCGATAGTGGCGGTTTAGATCTGGCGATTCCTTGACGAACAGGCCACCGAAACCACTTTAGAATGAGTGCACTTTTCCAATCCCCCTTTTAATAACTTGACCTGCACTTGTACTTGCTACCTAGTTTATCCCAACTCTTCTCGATCTTGCTGGTGGTGCCACTGTCTCCTGGAAAACTCCCTCCAACACCGGGGCATCTCAAGATTTCCAAAATTACGGACAAGTCTGCTGGTCGGTGAGCTGCGATACAAAAGCTTATGGTGCGCTTGGTACGGGCAGCAGCAATGACGTCGCTAGCTGGTTCTGCCCTAACGTGCTTCGGCCAACTGAGGGCAACATGCAAAGGATACTGCAATATAAGAGAGCTTACGAAGTACCTATTGAAGTGGTCCACATAATATTGTGTAGCGCCTCAAGCCAGTCTTTTAAGGGTCGTCCCGGGTCATCCCTTTTTAGAAGTGAACTTCAACGCTTTCGAAGATTTTTCGTAAAGCTTAAGCCTCATTATCGGGCAAGTGGGATTGTGATCAATTCATGAGTTCCGGTGGGGTTTGGGGGGCTAGATCTCCCGGTACAATACCTGTTTACGTTACCACTGGTCAAAGCTTTTTACCGGTTTTACATGGCAACTTACCTTTCCCGCGCCGCAGATGCTAATTCTCAACACATTTCGCGAACTGACCTTGCTGCTTGAAGCACGGAAGCACTTAACCCGTCAAACGTCCCTCTCCAGCCGCATGAGAATGGACTCGGGCCCATCGAGATGTTGAGCAGTGCTCCAAGTCAAACATATCCGCAAGCAACCTCGAGGGTTTTCCTCTTCCATTAACTTAAACATTCTCCCACGGCGGAAGGCCAACAAGGGACGACGTCGCCTACCTAAAACAGGGACGGGCTCCGTCGGATCCCGGAGATTGCGATGCGCACTGACGGTCGGCCGTTGGAGACCTGGGGCGCCGCTCGCCGGCCGGGGCTTGAGTAAAAGTCAGGCAATGCGGCTTGGTTCAGGATATTTCTCTTTGTGTTGGAGAACCGCCATGATGTTCCCTTCCACAGCAACTTACTATATACAGCAGTCGTGGCACTCTGCGAACTTGGAGAGCAGTTGTCAATCCTCAGGCTGTGTCCGTATCCGTATCCGTCGATGGAATGAATCCAACCAGGCAGACATCCAGAAGAGATTTGCCGATCGAGAACATCATAGACACCATGGCCAAAAGCAGCGACTCCTGCTAGTCTGTTTCGGGTCCACAAGTATCGTTAGCGTTGGCGTCTGGTCGTCGCCAAGGGGATTTCATGCTGGCTTGCATCGAGAGACCCGGGGCCTTGGGCCGTACTAATTGCCTGACCAGAATAACGTTATTGGTAGAGTCAGACAGCGCCGTCGCATAGGCCTCGATGCTGTCGGGACCAAGGAAGCTGCATATTTTTTCTCGCCTGGCTCGCCTGGCAATGTGGTTCGCTTTTGGGGCTCGCCAACATCGGCTGGCTCGAGAATCCTGGAAGACTCGCCGTTGCTTGGCTCTCTCATTTTGTGGGCAAGCATATCCGTACTGTTGTTACGACGGACAATCGTAGACACACGTCACGGGTACCCCTCCTGATCTGCGACAAGAGCGATATAGTGTCTTGCCTCCGAATGTGATCTGCGAACTCGCAGTGTGGACACCACAGCAACAGATTCATGCGCGAATCCCAGATTCCATGTCGGGGTCATCTCCATTCTCCAGTCTCCAGAGTCCATGAAAGAAGCTTGGATCATGGATTGGTTGTGGCTGGGGCGCTACCTTACCGTGAAATCGCGAATGTCGCACTGGGGCAGGGGACACTGCAAAAAGATCCATCACATCCATGTGATGCTCCCACGGCCGTACACAGAAACCTTCCACAGCCAATCTATGGAGTAACCCAATCCATCTTGACCTCCAACATGAAACCTGGGATCCGAGGCCCCTCGTTGCTTTTGAAAGTCATCGAGGGCGGCACGGCGACACATGACCAAACCGCCGGTGGCGCAGGCTTTGTTGGTCTCTGTTCAGCGCCGACGGAATGTTTCAGTCTCAAGGCACGATGAGCCCAACAACATTTGACCGGCGCGAGCCGTCGCTGATATCACCAAAGTTTGGAGGTATCCGGTGAGCCCCTACGTTTATTGTCCCTTATTCACAACTCATGAAGTCAGATTGAGCTTCTCCGGCGCAGGTCTCATGTAGCCCCCCAGCTGCTTTGCTCAGTCATGCAAACAAATCAACCAACCCCACGCCCAGCTGCTCACCGACCTCTGCCCGATACCTACCACCCTACGGAGTACTTCGTAGAGATCAAAAACTACCAAAAATCTGGCATACCAAAGTAGGTACCTACTGTGGGACCGATTACCGCCCTGGAAAGGGGGTGAAGTTCAGCACCATGTTTGCCTCACTGCTACTTCGTACAGTTGAGCAAACAGGTCTTACGGAGGTTACAGGCAAAAGTTTTCAAAGTGGGCCAGGTACCGGCAAGGGTCACGGTCAGGGGCCCACTCTCCCTTCCAATGTACCAACGCGTCGCGCGCGGCCGTCAATTCAGCAAAAACACCACCTTTGCAATGGCTTCAGAGCCCCCCTTTACACCACCTGGCTAGCGGTTCAAGAACCCTGATATTACCCGCAATGAGCGGCTTCAAGGTATATTCCTTTCTGAATTGACGGCTACGCGCGACGCGTTGGTACATTGGAAGGGAGAGTGGGCCCCTGACCGTGACCCTTGCCGGTACCTGGCCCACTTTGAAAACTTTTGCCTGTAACCTCCGTATCGCTGCTTCCGGCACGACCCCTCTCTGTCACCAGCAAAGCCCGATCGGATCGCAGTTTCAGTTATCGGTGCCATTGGCCAATGAATGCGCTTATCTCCGGCTCTTCCACACGTGGGAACTCGCGTGCTTGTCAACGGTTCCGCCGCAGCCGGGGTGTCCACGGACCATGTCAATCCAGAATCCGCCGTACGGTGCGCAAAATTCACTGCCATGTTCATGAAGGCCGACCGGAGCTGGTGTTCCGGCGACCGAGCCGCATCACCAAAGCTGACCAGACCTCATGTCTCTGATCCCAGATACAATCCTACTGCGGGAGTCTCCAGTTTCTCCATGCCCGTATTGGCACTAAAATTCGGGGTTTCCTAAGTAATAAGCCCAGTCCATCGTTCCCGCTTCCAGAACTTGTTCGATCGATCGCCTGCAGATTCAGCCAAGCCCATTCGGGCGCAGCCGCGTCTCGAAATCGGCCTCTTTGGACATCCGAAGATTATCAGCCCAAGAGAATTCCACACCGCGCACACCATCCGTGACCATCGGCCACCGCAGGCCTGCTACGAGAAACGTCGGCGGCTGCAGCTCGCAATAGAGGCCAAAGTCTTCTCGTCCGGATATGGATATTCTTGGGTCCAAGAGAGCTGCCTCCATCCATTCGCAAAATCGCAATACCGTCCCGCTGTAGACGATCAAGGTTCTCTCGCCCAAGCATGGACGGTTCATCAATCGCCATTCGGGCCCTT
Source organism: Parathielavia hyrcaniae (assembly GCA_033575675.1). Classification (NCBI taxonomy): domain Eukaryota; kingdom Fungi; phylum Ascomycota; class Sordariomycetes; order Sordariales; family Chaetomiaceae; genus Parathielavia; species Parathielavia hyrcaniae. The sequence goes on along the minus strand of MU863682.1, from coordinate 50,169 downwards.
CAAGCCGAGTCTCGAGCTCTCAACGATGCGGTGGGTGGTGAGCACATTGAGGACATGGGATTTTCGAAGCGGGTGTGGGAATCGACAGATATCGATGCTGGCGCACCGCGCAACGGATGGTGAAACGCTGGCGACCTGCCATCACCCCGCCCGCAAACACCTGCCACATTTGACAGGCATGCCAGGATGCATTACATTGAGCGATAGCGCACACGAGATATCACGCAGTACCCGACCCCTCTCGTCTGCGTTTTGCGCTCTGTCCGTACCCAGGTCGCGAGCTCCCTCACTCTTGACTCTTCCACTTGAGCTCAAGCTCGATTTTGGGGAGCTAACTCAAGTATGCGATGTCAATTTGGTGTTTAGGGTGTGTCCTACTCGGCACGAAAGCACCTTTTGAACTCTCGAGACTCTCTTGCCGCCACATCCTAGAGGGGTCCATCACAGAATCCAACTTACCTTGGGTAACGCCCCCGTCCGTACCTGACTTCTGACGCTTGATCGCGACCGACCTGGATGTCCTTCGCTACGGCTGAGTCGCATTCGGGTCCTGCCTTTCTTGGGATCCGGCAGAATCTGGGTCCAACAATACCGGAATAAAGTACGATTGGAGCATGTACGCGCGTAGCGAGGTCTCATGACTTTGATCTCATCAGTGAGCTGCCTTGATTCTAGCTCCGTGCCTTCCGTTATTTGGTAATCATGAGAGGACACGGGCCACGTCGGCATGCAACGCCGGATTCGGACTGCCGCTTTGCGAGCATGCACGATGACATCATTGCTTTAGCTTCGAGGCAGGCAGCCTCGAAGCTCCTTAGTGAGCTCGCACAGAAAGATGAACTGGCTGAGGAACGGATAGCGATACCTATGTATACAGTGGTAGCGCTTCCTACTATGTATCAGCATCATGCTCTCGCTAAACCGCTTATTAATCTGTGTGGCACTTTCGTTTTCGCTTGTTGTGTGTTTGGCATGTAACGAAACCTCCAGCTAGCCGCGCACTGTGCTCTTTCCATCGACGGTATCCGTACTGTGTTTCGTGTTCGATCTCGAAAGATAACCGTTCTCGGTAACAAAGAGCTAGAAGTTTAGGGCTGTGCTGAGATTTATCCCCAGGTGTCGTCTACTGATTAATAGTTACAAAGTGGTCCATACTGTGTATAGTTCATATATAGCACGCCGAACAGCAGGTACAGAACATCGCGATAGTCAGCCAACTGCCACAATGTTGGGCGACGATTCTCAGATGATCCACGCCCACGTCCATATCAACGAGCCTGCAGCAGTTTCGTCATATTTCCAACTGATGAGATCAGAATCTGGTGGGGAGCAACACCCGACGCCAAGGTTCATCAAGCCACCGAGGAAAATTCTTTCTCGAATTCCCAGCTGTTGTCTCATCCCCCGTGCTTTCTTGGCTCAGCTGTTGTTTGTACAGAGTGGCGCAACCGTTTCGAGCCCACGAGCCATCGCAACGGCGTTCGTTCGCTCGCAGCAGCCAAAGACCAGGTGATTTGCTCCCGGCAACCCAGCGCCGCTTTTATACTAGGTGCCAGTGGTGGGGGCACCTCAAATTTTCCCAGCGCAAGGGTTCGAAACTGAAATCTCCACGTCGCAACAAAATCCCGGTCTCATCACAGATCAACTTGTATTCGTACCGGTTACACACCAGAGTTTTAGAGCACCGAGCAACGCCTACCTCTTGCGCCTGACTATCACAGAGCTTTCACTTTAAGTTCACTCTAAAACCACTTCAATTCGGATCACTGACCGCACGGCAGGGGGACGAGCAGTTGCCATCATTCGTGGCTTCGACGCCTCTCAGCTCATCATGCATTTGCTTGACGAGGGATTGGCCAATTGAACACAGCAGACCCTCGTACACCGGAAACAGCGGTGAAGTTTGTCCCCCATCCATTCGGTCAGCACGGTCGCACCTTCATCAAGGTTGCCGAGTAACGTTAGCTCGTTTTAGTTACCTGGATTCTTCTCCCTTGCTTCCAGGTTCCTTGCGGGTTTCCCCCGCGCGCGAGATCGACAAGGCCAGACCGTCGCTCACCTTTGTTTGGCCCACACCAAAGGCCCGTGCCCCTCCTCACTATCAACACTCCTCGATGCGGGGCATCGCCGGGCTCGGAGCCCCTTTAACATCCGGCCCGGGGAAAGTCGAGCGGCTTGACCGGGAACATGCTGGAGCCGGACCGACAATATCGCAGCCGGCCAGGACTCAGCTGCGGTAGAAGGACGACTCGCCACAGGACGACATCAACCATTGGCTCGCCCGGCACACACGGCGGTGATGCTCGCACGGCTCCCGGGACGAACAAATTCCACTGCAAGGTCTCGATGGCAGGAAGAGTCAGAACGTGTCCTCCTATCCCCTCCCGTCTGCCGGCGACGTGATTGTCACCTGGCAACCAGAGGCAGTCGCGCGCCGCACACACTCACAACCTTCCAGAGCCGAAACGGATCCTCTAAATCCGCGCGACTGGCAAGTCTTGCTATCACCCTACGCGACGCTCTCGGTCATGAGCGCTGCTTGGATCCGTCGAGTTGCTCACCTCGTCGGGCACCAGAGCAGGTTGAGGGAAAGCTCGGAGCTTGGAGGGCCGGTTGACACTCCCCGCAAATGCTCCAGACGCGTTATCCTGCGCGCATCGCAACCCTTCACAGAGCCTTGTTTAGCCTCTGGATTGCGAAGAAACCGGGGATGCTTGTGCCGTGCCTCATCTGCTTCATCTAGCCGTCGACAACGATTGGGGTCGTTTTGTGTTGCACTCCCGCATCCTCCGAGTCCCGCCAGCGATGTTGGCCACGCGTCATTCACATTCTTCTCGTCGGACGACGGTGAATCCGTGATGGTGTGCTTGCTGCCGTGTCTGCAACGCCGGTGAAGCTTTTCAAGCAGCAGCTGGTGATGCCGGGGGCCTTTAGAGGTATTCTACCCCGCAAAGTGGCTGACGCTGAGGTACGTTGCACGACCGATGGCGATACCCTCTGCCTTTCTGTCTGACGCGCTGACTCGGCATCAGATGTCGACCGTCCTTCCGCTCATAGAGTCAGTCGGGCGATGGCGACCTCAAGCACTGTTCTTGCATCTAAGCCGTAGCCGCATGACGGATGGCTGCTACCTCGGAGTCTGCTAAAGATTGAGGTCCCTCCCAGGCTGCTTCGCCATGCCGACGACGACGGTTTCGATCATCTGCCGCGTCGGATGTCCCACCGCTCCGCCTCGAGTCGGGTCGGGCACAACCCCTCACCGGTCCTCCTGAAACACAGCTACCATGCATGCGCTGCACTATGAACACTCTCTCCGCCGAAATTCCTCTTTCTAACCCGCCCATCGAAGCGATTTCTCTGTAAATTTTGCCATTCTTACACAGACACACAGGACGGTCGCTTTCAAGTTCCTTCAGCAAGTTGTGTCAACCCTGTCTCCCTGCGAGCCGCACAACCTTGAAGGCTTCAAGTTGAAGCTTCGGTGGGGTCGCTTTCTCAGTGATCAGCCTCAACCTTGATCGAACGTTTTGATGCCAAGTGCTCCATCGGCCTAGAACTTTGCGATCGGCATTGGCTGAGATGCGTCGAACAAGCATTTCCATCCTCCACCATCACTGCTCTCCATATCACGATCCCCACTTCGAGCCCGGCACGCCGGCGAGCCGCCAATGCAACACCAGACGTATGCGGCAAGTCCAAGAGTATGGTCAAGCCTGGACGCCACCATCTCATCAGTCGCCTACTGCGCTGCGGTAGGTGCCTACGAGAGGGGCTGGAGTTGCAGTGGAAAATCTCTGCACCTACCGGTGGGCGTATCGGGTAAGGACCCCCGCGCGCGAACACAGGGCAGCATCCGAGGGTCGCCAGTGGCAATTCGGCCAACGGAAAAATCCTCACTTTAACTATTACCTTTGCTGATAAGGCGAAGGAGGCTTGAACAACACGAGTTTGGATTGCGATTACTGTGGTATGGCCGTCGCAACCCGCTTGCAACGTTGACGCATCTGATGGATCCCGAGAGGTTGCAACCGGCGCAAGTCCTGCAGGTGATAACTAATAATTATCCTGAGAGTCGAGATCTGGACGCCGCCGAGTGGGCGGTGGTGCCGGGGCGGTTCAGCCCTGGGCTGTGCCGATGAGCCGGTTCACGTTATCGCAGCCAGGGGTGGCACGGTGCGCGTCAAAATCGAGGGGCATGGCGAGATCGATTACGGATACTTCATGCGCCTCCGGCTGGCATTGGTCATTGAATCCTGTCTTTGACGTTTTCGAGCTTGGCTGCATTGTTAGCCTGATCTCGGAAATATGATCTGATATGCACTTTGGTCTCATAGTGACTCGACACCAGTCGCCACCTGCTGTCATCAATCATCAACCTTGGTGGTGAGGGCAACTGGGGTCAGGCGAGACAGGTCAGTTCAGGGGCTCAGACGTCTGGCCAAAGCTAAGACCCATAGGAGCTTAGCTAACAACCTGGACAATCTCGAACTGGAGGGGATTCCCATGAAGTGGAATGATTCGCCAATGGACGGTCGCCGGAAATGTCCAATGAGAGGATGAGACTGCGAAGTCGGGGCCGGACGGTGCGACACTGTCACACGGCGGCCGGCACGGTCCTTATCGGATCGGATGGCGGTGCTCGGCTCCAAGTTCTCCTATCTACCGATCCAAAAGCTGACTTGTAATTTATACTCACAAGCATCAGCTGCTTCGCTTTATCATCGCCCGTCGCCTCCATCCTAACATTCACTCGACCTAAGGTACAATACCATCAGGGAGGGGTAGCAGTCACCGTGCTCGACGGGAGGCAACCTGTGGTACAAGTACAATACATGCGAACCATCCCCGATGCCGAGCCGCGTTCCCCATCAGGACCTTGCCAGCCCCGATAGCAGGCACACATTTTTAAATATCGAGGATAGCTGGAGTGGCATTCACTAACGAAGGACTGCAGGCCGATGCAGCCAGCCAAGCCGATATCTGGGTGGGTGGATGGACTGCTGCAAAAGCAGTAACCGATCCGATTATTATAGCACACTGCCTTCCGGATGGCGACACCCACATGAGACAAGGGCCTGCAGGGCAACCCACACCTGCGGCACCCAGACCGCCTCTAACGGCTTCTCGTCGTGCAAGTCGTGCAGTAGCGCTGCCCGTGGTGGAGGGTTGCAGTGCAGCTTGGCCTGCATGGCCGCCTGGGCCAATCGAGCGGCCAGGACTCGCAACGGTGTGCACAGTGTACTGATGAGTGCAGTCGTTACTATAAACTGGCGCTCTGTTTCTGCTCGAGGCGGTTTCGCTTCTGGCGGGCGGATAGCGAAGGCGTAGTTGGGTTGCCTCTGTGTCCTGCATCTATCCATCAATGTCCAACACAATCGACTGGCAGCTCTCCGTTCTCGCTTTCTGTGTGATGCGGCCGGAACTGCTTTCAACACCTTGCCGCTCGGCTGCGGTTCACCGGTGGGTCGCAGGGCATGCCGTACATTTGCTGGTCTGCAGCCGGTGAAGCGCGCTGCAATATGCTGTCCACCTCAGGCTGGGCCAGCAGAGGATTTACATGTAACTACCGTATGGGTTGCAACTTGCTGGTGCTGTTACTCCTGTCCAACCCGGCTCGGGCAGGGCAGTTCCCCGGCGTGGCACAGCCAGAGATGTTGCCCTTCAATACATGTGCTTCTCGATGGCATCCCTTTCGATCTTGATCGCCTCGTAGACCACAACTTGCGGTGGCCTGACTTCCAACCTAATACAGCATGGGAACGGTCTTCAGGGACCTGTCAAGGCTCAAGAGGCTCCTCCCGAGACGCATTTCGGGTAACCGCTGGCCAGCCGGCAAAGTTCGACGACCCAAAACATGCTGTGGCCTCACGCCATGTGCAATGCAAAACAGCCCACTCCTCCTCTCCCTCATTGCCGGGTACCACAGTATACACACCCTCACACCACCATCTCATCGCACCCCTCTACAACCAAGGAGGCGTCAACGGCCTGGTTCCGGTTACTTGCGCATCTTCGCGGCGTTGGCCATTGACAGTTGTTTACCCCGCTGTCTGCTCATGAGGTGTTGGATACCTAGGTACCTCCTTAGGTCAGGTAGGTAGACAGGTGGGCATGCAAAACACAAACTTGGACCATCCCACTTGTCAGTATCCACCACTCTTGACTCTGTACGTTCTCTCCTGCATCCCGCCGAGCCCACACGCCCATAACCGAGATCTCACCGTCTACGACGCAGGCGGATCTCGACCATGCCCCTCGAATGTCACTGCAGCTGAGGTCTTCCAAGATAGCTACCTACCGTATCCAATGAGAACATGAAGGAGCCGGCAAGATCGGCTTCGTGCCATCTCCTGTAGCTGTTCAGCATACACCCTTGGAATGCCAGGGACCCTCAGCAGCAAGTTAGGCACATGGGCAACGATCGTCCCACAAGCAGGCGTATCAAGGGTCCAACAGTCCATGCAGGTGCTCAGAGGCCGGCAGACCGCCGGACCAAGGCCCAGACTATCGGGAACTCCCAGCTTTCTCCGCATACCTACCACATACAGAACCTAACATTAAGCTCCTTTCAAGCATGCCGATGCCGTCATTTTCATCTCTTCAAGTTAATGCGCGGTCTCTGGTCACGATTGCCTGAAGTTCCCTTCTCTGGACGTGAATGTGACCGCCCCTCGGTCCCTCTTTTACATCCGCCCTTTTCCCCTTCTCGTCAATACCTGCATCCAGGGTCTTGGAAACACCGTGTATTGCCACTTCGTATAGACTCCGGATTACCTAGATCAGTCTGCCCATATTAGGCACATGACGACGAGCCGTCTGAGCCAATGGGGATTTTTTGAGGGGCTCTCTCCCGATGGTGCGCGTGTAACGGGGCTCGATACCTTATCCGATGGTGTGCAAAAGGGGCGCGGGAAGGGCTCGGGAATGGGGCGAGGCATCCCGTCGTAGTTGTGCGGCCCGGCACGGTCTAATAGCAGGTTCCCGGTGGGCAACACAAGCCTTGACCGGTGGGCTTAGGCGGGCTTGAGTTCAAATTTCTCCGAGGTATGGGGTGCAGGCTCGGCATTGAGCGGTGCGACTACTTTACCGGCTGCCAGAACAATTAACATGTGACACTGGAGAGAAATGTAGTCGGTCGCGAATAGGGGTTGAGGATGGGCATCTACCTTCACTGCTGATCGAGGCATGCTGGGGGCCGCTGGAGCGACACCCTCCTTGTAGCGGTTGTCAACTCCTTGGCAAGGAGTTATTACGTATTCTGTTTCTCTTTCTACACCGGCCGGGAACTCTTTTCAGTGATTCTTCCTCCATCAATACCGTAGAGCCGTAGCAGCTGCTGCCAACACTGTACGGTCGAGTACCAGTACTTCTTGTGCTAGACGTTGCTCCATGACAAGCACTTGCTACCTACTTACCTAGTCTAGGCGTCCTGCGTCTTCATGGGAGTAGACTGTCCACCCAGGGTCTCACTCTGACACTGCAAGGTAAGTTGAAGCTCAACGTACATGAGTTTAAGGTAGACGTTGTGAAATCAAGCCGGAGATGGTTCAATGTTGTCGATCAACCGTTTGTAGAGGTCAAAAGGTGGCATATATCTTAGTCCATCCCATGGACATTGTTATAAGGTTGATCATAGACAGTCCAAGGTTGTATGTCCTCTTCTACTCTCGATTCTGTAGTCGCCTACGTCTTCGCTCAGTGTTGCTCGTCAGCCACTCTGATCATGGATGCCTTTGACCTGTCCTATCTAGCGCCGTTATGCCAATTCACAGCCCACTCGTGCAGGTCTGAAGTGTACGTTACAGTGTGATCACTGATATCTATTGTAGCGAATCCAAAGTACGCCGAGCTGAAATTGATGGTTTAATGTTTTCGATGAAACCTTCAATTATATGACGATCGCACCCGCTGGACCTGTACTTCAACAAGCGACTAGCTGACTTTGAGGCCCGACTGCGAATGCCCTCGTTAGCTGACGGCCAAGGCGCGAACAAGACTGCAGGGAGCATCATCCACAGGGCCAGCAACGATATCTACCGGAGACTCAACTCGAGGAAGAACAGCAGGGGTCGACCACGAGCCTTCGGACCGCAGAAGCCTACAGCAGTGGAAACAGCCGCAATCACAATCGCAGATTGGACAGGGCGGACAGCCGACACAGACAGGGTGGTGCAGGAGGCTTGGGAGAGAGCTGATGCTCGAACGCGAAGGGACTTTTACTCTGTTCTACAGGGAATCAGTCCCACAGCTGCACGGCTAATACGGAGGATCCTAGGCTGGCTGATGGACTCAGGGAGGCTGCCGATGTACAATCTGGCCAGGAGGCTGGAGCTGGAGCTGGAGCTTGCGGTCTGATGCCCCCTCCTTCGAAGGCCAGGAGGCCTTCTCTTTTTGTATTTGCAGGCTCAGTCACTGATCGTTTCCTTGATTTTCGATATGGGTTTTTCATCCGGCCTGCAAGGGTGCGGTTTTCCTGTATAGTAAATAGTTGAAGGTCCGGCACGCCCCCAGGGCATAGCGGTGTAGGAATAATAATAATCTATCTACTAAGCAAGAACGCGGTAGCGGCTGTTTTTACCAACAAACTGCCTTGATTATGACCAATACCTTAGGTAACGTTAGGTATCTTGGGTGTGGCTTGCAGTACAATTCTCAAGTAACCCGGGTGTGCCCAAGTCTTGCTGCCAAGCTCCCTTATCATACATCATCTCATGTGGTCTCTAAATGTCGCCCTTTGATAGATAGTATGTACCTATCAGTCCACTCAGCTTCCCCCGGGGCCGATGCCAATGCCTCTTACATCACCTCGCATAAATGGTTTGCCAACCGGGCACTGCACCGCGTTCAGCCTCTTCTGCTGTGGTATGCCCCTTGGCGTCATACCGTTATTTATTATCGAGATTCTCCCACTGGGAGAGGCGACCATTGTTTCATTGAGTCATAGTTTCGCATTGTTGTTTGTACACAATATGCTCCATTCCCTCAGATCGCTCAGCTGTCAGGGGCTGCAGGGTTTTGATCGTCGTCTGCCGATCAGGGCATGATATCATTTTCGTGTCCTATAGTCCACGTTGTACCTTTTACCAGCGGACTGGTAGATGATAGAATGGTGGAGTGGGAGATCCTTGTGACCAACCCTCCTCCTAGTCCCCTCCAAGATCAAGTGGTGTGAGAGCAGGCGTGTGTCAAAACAGTTTGATATGACACCAATTTTACAATTTTGCAACACTTCATCCGTCAAGGTAGCCTGGCGGCTTGAGAAGAGGCAGCTGGAAGTCAATAACCCCTTTTCCGACTAATGCGCCTTTGACCCTCAGGGTTAGCTCTGCGCTAACAGCACCGTCAAACAAAGTGTGGTAGTCCATTGTCACCCATGTTGTTGGAGACGAAACCGGGGAGTGCCTCAGTTCAGTAGAATGGGCTCTCAGATCTCCTTGAGGTTGTTGAGAGGTTGGGGGTTTTCTCCATAGCATGATGCCCGTCTGTCTGCCGTTGTATCATCACCCATTAACACCTCAAGCTCCGGCGGTCGACAACGGTGAGATTGAGCAGCACCCTCGATCAACAGAGCCCCTGGGCACACAAGAAGAATGCGGTGGTCAACACCTTCAAGAGGATCGAGGTTGGTTCTGATAAATGACATCAATAACCCAAATGTTGAATGACCGCACATGCTTGATTGCATGCACCTACCTACCTACCCACTGCATATCGGTCACTGGTATCACGAAATTCAAATAGCCAAACCCATCGCCTCGACACATACCGCCCCCAATTGTGTACTCCCAGTTCAATAAACAACCCTCTTCTCATGCAACGGACTCTCCTCAAAGTCGCACTCCACCCTCCCCATCCCGCCACCACCTATCCACAACCCCCTTTTCCTCCCCTTTGTCTCCCCACCCCCAAAGTCAGGATGCACTAGCCGACAAGCCCGGTCAAACGCGGCGACGACCCCCTTGGAGTGCGCAACCTCCTGCCTGCTGACCCTGGCCTCGTCGCGCGGGATCCACAGCCTCGGCGCGGGCGTCCAAATCTCGGGCGGCCAGTAGGCCTGCTTGGCATAATTCGCCGGCAGTTCGACGTGTCCCGGCTCCGGGTTGACGCGCGGCTGCAGGGCGCGGAAGTCCTGGTAGATCTCCGGATGGAGGAATGTCAAGAGCGGGTTGGGCGGCCGGGACGGGTCCGGGGTCAGGAAGTTCTTGATGCGCGTTAGGATGAAGGTCAGGTCGGATTCCGGTTGGGGTTGCGGGCTGAGGTTGGGCGGCGGCGGCGGCGGTTTCGGCTTCTTGAAGGTAGATTTGAAGAGGGATTTGGCCCACTCGGTGATTTGGTATTTCAGGCTGCTGTTGCCCTCGATACCGCGGAGTTGGATGTCGGTGTCGAGGTCGTGGTTGGGGGGGTCGTTGGGAAAGTCGTCACTGTCGTCGTTATCGGATACATCGTAGTAATCGGCCGCCAGGCCGCCAGTCGTTTCGGACGCGGGTTGGGGTGTGCCGTCGCCCGGTCTTTCGTCCTCTGCGATGGAACCGTGGCCCAGGTCCTTTTCTAGGGCCAGCGTCCGGGGGAGGTTGTAGAGCAGCGGCATGACTGCGTCGTTGAGTGAGATGTGCACCAGCAAGGTGAAGATGAGGAAGATGACCATCAGCAGCAGCTGCGGGATCGCCGTCTTGAGGGCAAAGAGACCGATGAGGCAGATCTCGGCAATGTACAGCCCCGTCATGAGCTGCGTCAGGGCGCGGGGATAGAAAAGCCCCATGGTGTCAAGGCCCGAGTCATAGACATAGATCAAGCCGTAGCGGTAGATGTAGCTGATGAAGAGCATTCCAAGTCCGGCAAAGATGAGGATCAAGGGCGCGATGCATGAGTAACTGATGGCTGCGCTCGGTTAGTTCACCATCCATTTTCGCGGTTCGGCCCTCGGACCTTGGACTCACCGATCACCCCTAAGTTGGTGAACCGGGGGTACTCGCTCCCCCAGTGGATTTTGCTGAGCTTGCGCCAACGGTAGAAGCGTCTCCGGGGGTTGGCAATGCACTTTGAGATGATCTCATGCCGGATGAGGTCGCCAAAGTTGGCGAGCCGTGCAGCGCCGGCGGCAAGACATTGGATGAGGATGTATGACAGGTAGAAGTTGGATGCCTTGGGCAGGTTCTGGGAGAGCATGTCCTTGATCATCAGCGGATTCTGTATGACGTCCATGACGGCGGCCGAGGCGGCCGATGTAAGCGTCGTGACGAGGAAAACTTGCACAACCTGGAAGAAGAAGTATGCTTGCTGAACATACAGCTCGACCAGCGCGTGCGAGGGGACGCCGGCAACCCTGGCGCAGCGTCTGAGCATCCAGGGCACCGCGGCCATCAACCACGACAGGGCGAGGGCCGGCAGCAGGCCCTTGATAACACCCAAGATGGGCCCGGGAAGCAACAGAATAAAGCTCAAGAAGGGGATCTTCTCGCTCAGCGACTCAATGTTGGTTACCACGCCGAGGAAAGCCGACGGGATGGACCAGAAGATGATGGCGGCGGCGATGACGCCCATCATGAAGAAGCGGCGCATGATGGCCTCCCACCAGCGGATACGTAGCGCGCTCCATATGATCTCGTCGGGCCGGAGGCCAATATGGCGAGGTGACATGTGCAGCGGCTGATGATGTGCCAAAATCTGGAACGCCGCCTGTGCGCTGGCCTGTGAGTCAAATTCAATAAAGGCCGCGTTGAGGGACGAGCCGTCTCCACCGCGATGTTTCCGGCGGAGTTTCCAGATCTCTTGGTTGAGCACCTTCAGCCTTGCCCTCGTCCATCTGATTGTGTCAACGCGGCGGCCAAAGTTCGAGATCGGGCGGTGGTAGGGCCGTGACTGGACTGGAATCCACATGGCCGCTACCGAGCCTCGGACATCCGGCAGGGCGGGATCGAGACCGTACGGATGCGTGTAGTCCGGATCTGCCGGTTTGTCTGGCGTTGGGCTCTCCAGAACGGACAGCTGGCGAACGGCGAACTGGATTGTGTTGTCAATGGCCTGACCCTTTTCTGCATCCGTCTGCAACGGTTCGTCGGGCGCTGACGCCCCTGCCTGGTTGAGGTGGGCATTCAACGCGGAGGATGCCGGATTCTTTCTGAGATGTTTCTGGCGTGCGGCGTTTGCCAGCCTGATCAGTCTAACCTCGGCTTGTTGAAGGCGGTCTGCAGTCTCCTCGCGGTCCTCGACCAGGGCTCGCAGCGCGCTCGTGTCCTTGAGAATCCATATGTTCTTTGCCGAGTCACCAAACAGTTTTTGAAGCTTTGCCTCGTCGAGGTACGGCTTCGGGATGCACCTGAATAAGACTGTCCTTGAGGAGAGCCGTTCAGAGTAATTTGGGGACAGCAGGTAGGCCTGGCGGAGGTTGACATAGTAAATGGACTCGCGGCAAACCATGAACAGAATGAAGCCTGCGACCAAGGTTAACGCGAGTACCTAGGCTGGATCTCAACCAACAAAAGTCTGACGCAACGAACCAAAGAAACACCATGCCACAGCGACATGGGCGTAAAGCCTGTTGGCTAGTTTGATGTTTCCTATGGTTAGCGTGTCGAGCTCCTTCATTCCGTTGCTGCCGGTCCCGTTAATGGGCAGCAGGATGGGCCAGGCGATGCAGCCGCCGGCAAGGCAGATGGCGGACAAGACTCTGAGGAAGCGGAGGAAGAAGAAGCCGTCGAGCGAGCAGTGGTTGAGGATGTAGTCATCCGTGATGGCGAAGAAAGGCTTTATCCAGTTGAACCACCCGCCAGGCAACTCTGGGCTCGGAGGTCTGCGAGTTGCTCGTCAGCCAAGTTGACGCACTGAGCACGGGAGAAACCATCGCAAATAATTAGAACTCACTCGGGGTTGCGGAGGGATGGTATCGTCCTGGGAGCGTACACACGGCGATACTTCCGACGGTAGAACAGGAAGATGAGGAAACAGACGGCCGAGTAGATGAGCACCGGGTAGAAAGTGCTGCCAAGGGATTGCAGCGAAGCCGGTTTATCTTCCTCTTTGGTTGGGGTTGGGTGGAAATGGACGAGGGTGCCGCCCCCGTCGCTGTCGTTCCGTCCAGATCCTACCCTTGGGTCGTCGCTCTCGTTCTGTCGACCAACTAGGTGGTCAGCAGGAGCGCAATTCGCTGGAGTTGGGTCTCTTCTCGCGAACGTACGATGCCGAGCACTCTCCTCTCGAGACGCGGGAGCTGGGCGAGCCAGTCCATGGCGGCGTCTCGCGGATCAATCAAGGCGGCGGAACCAGCTTCTGCGGCAGAGCAGCTGCACCATGGCGCAATGTGCAGTGTGCAGTTGCTGTGTTGTTTGTACGGACACGGATAGCGTCCCGAGCTTTGAGGAGGCGCAAAACGGCAGCAGAGAGGATTTGGTGCAGATCGGAGGCTCGCAGCAGAAAGGCCCACCAAGATCCGTCCCCTGGCTCACTCAGCTCTTGGCGAGGGCAAGCGAGCTTCCGGACCGGGGACGATGCATGTCTCATTTTTTCAGCGACGCCTCAGCCGCCAATCAGTGTCGGATGGGGCAAGCCGTCTTGATTAGCGCGGCGAGGGTGGTGTGCCACAATCTGGGCCAGAATCTCTCGTCCCAACTCCTTCACGATCCCTCGGCGATTCCTGGCGTTACTAGCGCACAGGGGGCTGCAGGAGTTGGATGTTGAAGCAAACGCGATGGTGAGCTCGGCGCGGAGGAGCCATGGACTCGGCAATCGGCGAAGGTTGTCGCTGGATCGGGATCTGAAACCATGAAATCACATGTGCAGGAGTGGGACAAGCTGTCAACAGCAACCTGCAGCAAGCGACTGTGGTACGGATACCTTTGGTACTAAGGTACCTTAACTAGGTTGCACAAATGATCTGCACAATATTGACCGTTGCCCGGGCCCTGCAAAGGTGCGCCAGTCGTTGAGATCTGGTATATTGGAAAGTTGGAAAGCTTCCAGGTCGTTGTCAAATGAATCGATGAGGAAGTGAGTGGGGACCCTTGGGGAGTGGGGACCGTTGCGTGCGCGATCACGATCTTGGCCAGCTTGCTTCCGCTGGAGAGACGCTAGGGTTAGGGTGTCAGAACTCGGAACTTCAGAAGCCATGGAACTGTTTGGGCGACGCAACCACCATCGACATTGGGACTGCTAATTATTCATCTAACGTGTTTTATATGCGAGTGGGCCATATAAGCGAGCGGGCCACTTACGTATTTATTCGCGTATGTAACGTAGAGAAAGTACCTCAAAATTGTTAGTGCACCTTAACAATTTCGGGGTACTTTCTTCGTCTGAAGCCTGCCAAAAAATACGTAAGTGGCCCGCTCGCTTTTATGGCCCGTTCGCATATAAAACACGTTATGTAAAGGATTGGGTAGTAGGCGAGAACACAATAGTGCTGATATTCCGAGGCCACGCGATATATGATGGGGACTTCGCAAGTTCGCAATGGTTGCCTTCATGGTTGAGAAGGCGAATTTCGCGATTTCAGTTCACGTGCTAATTGATTTTAAGAGTGCTTCTTTCTCTGACTCGGGACTCACCCATCCTTCACCGTCATATCTGCTTAGATCGATCAACTCTGAGAGGAAGGCACCCCGCCGGGGCCCGCCGCGTCCCTGCAGCCCCCAAAATGGTGTCAAACGCGATCACGGAAGACACCCGCGACGCGCTGAACTCGCCGGAGCCGAGACGCCGACCGCTGCGCTCCCCTAAACCGTCGGTCAAAGTTCGAGAAACATTGATTTCCGTCGAAAACAAGGCAAAAGCGGCCAAGAATACGTCGAGTGCGGCCGCGCGACCCGATAGTGCACCCACACTGGATGGGAGATCCAGCGTCGCGCAGAGGCTGCTGGCCGAGGCCAGCAACGCGCGTCGAACCATCGAGGAGCTGGAAATCGTCATCCAACAGCAAACCGACATGATAGCCAGACTCAGCACTGAACTAGTCTCTGTAAAAGCAGAGCTGGTCACCGTGAAAACAGAACTCAACGACGTCAAGAATTGCGTGGCCGAGGAACAGAAGCAGGTCACCGAGGAGTTGAAGCAAGTCTACGCGCAACTGAACGATATCTCGATCAACCTGGCCCTCACTACAACGACCATCTCGACAAGCCCAGACCCGTCGTACGCGAATGTTGCGAGAACCCCACCGAATAGCTCCCCAGCGAACCTGAACTCAACATCGTCTGTGGAAACCACTCCGTTGACTATGACCGACTCGCTGTTCTGCACGATCGACACTTCCAGAGTAGAGAGCGGAGGAGGGGATAAGACTTCGGTGGGGGCGAGTAGGACCATCGTGGAGAGAGAAATCCGGGGGATGGAAGACCGCGTCAATTGGCGATGTCGCGCAGTTACCAAAGACCCAAAGAACCCGAACCGAGTTAGGATCGCCTGCAGGGACGAGGCCGAACTCAGCATGGTCAAGCAGGTTACAGAGAGAAAGATGGCACCAGGTACCCGAGTGCCACGGAATGAGCTTTACCCGATCAAGGTCGACAATGTTAACCGCTCGGTGGTTCTGGACGACGAGGGCAACATCCGAACTGGAGCTGCGGAGGCATTCAGCCAAGAAAACGAAACCACAGTGGCAAAGATTGCTTGCCTGAGTAGGAAAGACACAGCGAAAGCCTATGGATCGATGGTGGTTTACGTCACCAAAGGGAGCGATGCAAGGAGATTGTTGAATGAGGGTTTCTTCCACGCTGGGGGAGAATCGGGGTACACACGGGTGTTTGAACGCCGGGTGCGCCCGGAGCAGTGCTACAACTGCTAGGAAATCGGACACAAAGCCTTCAGCTGCAAGAAAGCCCAGGTGTGTGCAAGGTGTGCCAAGCAAGGCCATCACCACAGCGGGTGCAAGGAAACGATTATGAAGTGCGTTCTCTGCGGAGGACCACACGAATCTTTCAGTCAAAACTGCCAGAAGCTTAATCCTACTAGCCAGAAGTAGGACGCACTCTCTCGTCTTGACAGTTGAGACCATTAACTCTTCTCCCTTTCCTCTAACCCCCCAAGCACCCTCGTGGCACTAACCGCAGGACTCGCTTTAGCTGCTGAAGATAGGACGCTAAACACTTGGAGAACATAGCCTTCAAGCGCGCCTGCAATGTCAACTAACCACGAGCTTTCGACGTTAAGTCACATCTGGTTTGAGGGTTACTGCTTTGGGAATGACAACTTTAAGGGCTTGTACGAGATCAGGGCAGAATCACAGGGAGGGACTATAGTTGTAACTAGCATCATGGCCCTTTAGGCTTAGCGCCTCCGGGCGGAATAAATATCCATCCATCCATTCGGGACTCACCCCTTCCAATTAATCATGCAAACAAAACATCTAACGTAGTCCACCCCCAAGTCGCGCACACCCCCAAGTCGCGCACTGGTAAGGGTTACACAGACATTTGGCTGTAGCAGTAACAGTTTTATTCCCGGTTTAATCCCGCTGTTAAGTACTGCAGTTAAATGCCTGTGCAACCCTTACCAGTGCGCGACTTGGGGGTGTGCGCGACTTGGGGTGGACTACGTTAACGTTAGATGTATTTCTGGTCTTTTCATCTTTCTCAACAACCTCACTTTGACAGAGCCTGTCTTTTTCACCCAAACCTCGCTTCTTCTCTCTCGTCTGAGTCATCTGTATTAATCACCTTATGTCCACGCCTCAGAGTCCGAGCTTGCTTCATGACCGTGACCAAGACACAGACGGTACCATGTCAATCACGGCGATGCCCCCGAGATTCACGTTTCAATACTAGGATATCTTGAACCCCGCGAACTGCAAGCTGCTATTTCTTCATGTCGCGTCTTTTACAACGCGTTCTGGGCTTCTCCTCGCGCCATCCTGGAGAGAGCCATCACCAACAGCCTCAGTCCCGAGGTCCGCTGCGATGCTGTTGCCTGCTTCATTGCCAGTCGCATTTACAGAGAGTATGTGTAAGGCACCTTTCCTTGTTGTAGATAAGCTCTTGCGCTAACATGACGAAATTGTCTAGGTGCAATGTCTCGTCAGCACATCTCAGCCAGGAGATGGCCCGACTCACTCCCGCCTCCGAGAGCGCTCGACTTGCAGGGAAACTAGAGGAGCAGCAGTACCTGGTGCACACGCTCGCCGACGCATGGTCAGCAGAAGCCGCTCCACGCATCGTGCAGGACTTCTGGCGTTTTGCGTGCTGTCGGCAATGCCCGATCCTCCAGGTCGATGAGCTCCAAGCGCTCGCCGCCTTTCACAGCGCGACGGAACGCGTCCTGGCAGATTTTGTCATGAGAGCAACGTCCGACCAGGTCCCGGACAGCTTGCATTCTCCACCGCGGCTTTTGTCTTGCATGGAGGCGGGCCTCGTCATGGCGCAGCTGTCCATGACGGAGAGGACTCGAATATTCCGGGCCTTCTACTGTGGACAATTGATGAACTACTACTTCACATCCCCCAAGGCTCGAGAACTTGACGAAGCAACGGCGACGCGGGTCAAGGCTTTGTGCCTCTGGGCCACGTGGATGCCCTGGGAAATTAGAGAGATCCTGACGCTGCACTCCTACTTTCGCCACCAGCATGAGTTGATTCTCGAGCAAGTCAATGCCGACTTTATATATCAGCTCGAAGCCGCCGCGCCTCCATTGCATCGCAAGGACAGTTATACAGAGACTCGCTCGTCTATACCTCCACCACCAATTGAGAGGTGCATCTGCGTCGACTCGAAATGCGTCAACGATCCCCAAGTCAATCGTTACATCGAACGGCAGGCCCTTCTCGGCTTACAGCAACTTCTTCGTCTTCTTCGGCAGGACCGTCGCGGCCGGCGTTGACTTGTCCGGAGCTTGTATCATGCTTGTTCCCCGCCCCTGCATTTCCCGGACCAGGCCTCGTACCATCGGGCATCCATCGAAACCAACGCGGACTCGCTAATGGCTTGGTCAGAGATACTCGCCAGTTATATACTAAATGAACATCTAGGCTACGTCCCCGAGCCCACATCATCCGCACCGCTTTACCGACCAGCAGCGGGATGGAGGCGTTACAACCTGGCGATGCAGCACGACAACGCCCTTACTTGGGACGGCTACGCTCATTCGCTGTTGACTGGGATATCCTTTTGGGATTCCGATCGCCTAGACGAAATTCACGACGTGGTCAGCGAGTCTGTTGGAGAGGCATCCGCCTGGGTGTTTGGCTCTCCCGCACACTACATGATTTCCAAAGATGTCAACTACGAACACCTTCAGTGGTGGTTCACAGTTACCCCAAGGCCGTTGCTCTGGATCGACGAGGGAACTGTCGAACGACTCCGAGCTGAGTTCGGGTGCATGTGCGAGCCATCTCTGGATCATGGTGACGGACCGACTCAACACGGATAGTGGTTGGGCAGCCTGTCTTGGGGCATGAGAGACGGGCCGGAGTACCGCCGTGTAAGAAAAAGCCCATGGAAATACTTGAGTACCTGGGGTCAGTGAGGAAAGATGAAAAGTTGTGGCACTGTGCAGCCATTAGCCCTAACCCTAACCCGAACTTTACTTCCCCTTTTGTTATCTGTTCTTTTTTTCTTTGGCTTGGCTTGGCTTACTACTCACGTCCTGTGTGCTCTAGCTGCGTCCCACCGCAAAATGCCATATTCCGGAATGGACATTGCAGTGGATCTCGTCAACTAAACCGTGAGCGACCCGAGGAGCGACATTTGTTGCTCACGCATCCATGCAGAACTCACAAAAATGGCGGCACGCAGGGAACAGTTGGCAAGCGTTGCCGAAACCATCGAAAGGTAAGGTATGTTGAGTGGGACACCCTTGAGGAAGTCACCTGGAGACCGCAGACCCCGCCGGCCCTCTGTTGCGGGCATGTTTTACGTCGTATTTAGGTATCGCCAGGACCAGCGCAGCTGGTTGGGGGCCTATCACACTCGACTTACACTCCAACTGCATTCAGTGCATCCCGCCAGCCAGTAGGACAGCATCGAGTCATCTGCGGGCGATGCACAAGCCGCTATTGCAGCCTGATGCCGAGAAAGCGAGTCAGAGCTCATTCGCCAACAACAAAGGAACTGCGCAGTGATAGGCCTCTTGTGATATGGCGTGCAGCTCATGGTGCGCTCTCGACGCGGGAACATCTTGGCGTCGCATGATAGATCTAAGTCCTCAATTGCATCGAGTGGTCTCTTAAGGCCGAGTGCCCTGGCTCTGAACTTCTGAAGATCTCATGTCTGCCCTGATGCTGCTCGCCATCGTCTGAGTCACCTCTCTCAGTGCACGCCATCCCACTGCAGGCTCCCAGGGCCCGCAATGGAGGCGCCAGCGGACATGACTCGAGGCCTAAAGGTGCGCACCCGAGTCGTAACCCAGTTTTCACGCGGCCATCCACCACAGTCACGACCATCGTCACGCACGGGGATAGTCCGACGCTTACTCCCACATCAACCCTTTTGACGACGCCACCACCCCCTGAGACAACACCAACAACGACAGCAACGACCCCCAACAACCCTCCCCCTTCTGTAGGAAGTGCTCTGAGTCCTCAGCAACTTGGCGCCGTCCTGGGCTCCGTCTTCGGCCTTGCCTTTTTCGCCCTTCTAATCTGCTGCTGTCTGTCCTGCCGCAGGCGACGGCGACGCCCCCAAGAAACCATGGACGTCTACGACTATGGCAATTGCAGCGACAACGACGTCTTCCAGACCGACACCCTGCGCAGCACGCCGGCCTGGAACTTGCACCAACACTACCGCGAGACGTGGACGACGGTACCGCCGCCTGCGGATTTCCCGCCAACCCCACGGTACACGCCCTACTCGCAGACCAGGGAGGCACAGATACCCGGGGTTGCCAGGTACCCCTGAGGGTCTACCCTGGGCGACTTTTTGTCGTCTATGTTGACATGCGGTTACGACTGATAGGCTCCGGAATACGAGTGAAGTGCTGCTATCTGGCGACATATGCCACCAAGGTGTGCTTTGGCCTCAAACTGGAGACTGGAGCGTACATCAAGAGGCCTTGGAGTACCTCGTGTTGTGACGGTAGCAGAGCTCTATCTAAGTCATATGTTTGGAAAAGCATCAGTCAAGCAGTTTGAGAAAAAAGACGTGATAAAGTGAAAGAACCTGCTGCCAAGCGCCTAAAGTCTCAACAAGTTGTGGGTTGGCTTGAGTCAAGCCAAGGAGATCTTGTGATTGTTTGTCTATGGTGGCACCTTAGTTACCCAGTTTCACTTCCATTACTTACAAAATAATTAACAAGTAACTAGCAAAAGATCTTGTGGATTTCTGCTTACAAAGCCTCCTTGCCTACCTAGGTAAGTATTCTGTTAAATAAGGTCAGGTACGTAAACTACGAGCCAAAGAAGTGTTAGGTCTCATCAGTGAAAGTGACATTGAAGGCTAGCATTATTATACCTTACTTAGTCTTCAGGTACTATCCCGTGCTCACTTGTGTCTCAGCTTGAAAGGTACCTATTCAAGGGACAGGTTTTCTCAAGAAAAACTTAGATACCTCCGTCAGGACCAAAATAAAATCTTGCTCTGACAGGTACAAGCCACAGCAGAGTCCAGACCTGGCCAACCCATCAGTCCCAGATGGCCAGAGGTTCAACGTCTCCTCCTCTCACTATTCAGCTGGATTCCCACGGCTTGCATCACCCGCCAGTATCCACGGGAACAAAATACCCAAACGAGCGAAGCGAATCAAATTGCCACCCGAAGCGGCCCCCAGCACTTACGCTTGTTTTCAGCCAAAGCAGACACTCAACGTGCAGAAGACACTCAACACAGCGCAACCAAGGCCGGTCGGACCATATCTTTCCCATCGACTGGCAGCCTTCTCAACTTGGAAAGGTTTTCCGACATGACCATATTCTGCGGCAATCGCGAGTTCAAGGCCCACCGTGCTATTGTTTGTACTCAGTCACTTTCTTCGACAAGGCTCTTACGGGCGACTTCTCGGTACCACAAGTTGGACGCAACTTCGCTCTTAAGTACTAGACTCGTGTGCTAACTACCAGGTACTTTTCACAAGGAGGCTTCTACGCGCGTTGTAAATTTGCCCGACGATGATCTCAACGTGCTGGAACGCTTTCTGGAGTTCCTCTACACCGGGGCCTACAAGCACGACTCTCAAGCTGGTGATCCAACCTTGATCCCGCCCCTTCCGGCACCAACCGCGGCCTAAGGCACAGTGAGTGAAGTGGACGACGACCCGTTCATTGTTGACGAGGATAAGATCATAAGAGAGGCGCTTCTGAAGAGGATGCGTGAGCTGAAAGAGTCGGACGAGGCGGATAGACGGGAGCTGCACACCGAGCGTGATCTTTACCTGCATCTGCGACTCTACGTCATGGCCGACAAATTCAACGTACCCGCCCTCAAGCAGCTTGCCCAAGACCGCTTTTACCGTGTGGCAAAGCTGTCGTGGGAGACGCTGGAGTGCTTTCCGACCATAGTCGGTGAGCTCTACACGTGGACACTCGACACCGACTTCGGCTTGCGCGAGATTGTCTGCAGCCTGGTGGCCTCCGGGATGTGGAGCGATGAACAGAAGGGGCGGTTGGAATGGGTTATGAGGAAGCATGGGGACTTTGCCGTCGAGGTCCTCGATCACTTTGATTTCGCGCCGACCGGTGATATCCCCCGAGTACCACCTCTACCCCTCTCACACTCGAGAAGACATTTCAGACGAAGACACGAGCAGCTCAGGCTACATGTATAATTAACAGGAGAGTAGTGAAACGAGACGTCTCCCAAGATTAGTACCTAAACCCATTCTCCCCTAGGCACACGACTAGACCTCCGTAATCAGCGCCAACCGCCACGGCAGCGCGTTGTACTGCACGCCGCCCCCGTTGGAATCCATGCCCTGGTACATGAACCGCAGCGGCTTGGAGATGTCAACAGTCAGCGTCTGATCCGTTAACGACCTCACCACCTCGCCATGGCTGATACTCTTCGTCCACGGCTCGACGCCCTCCCCAAAGACAACGTTGTTCGACCGCGCAAAAGGGTTCTCATAGGTATCCGCAAGTGCCGTCCACTCGCCGTCAATCCTATCCAACGTCCAAGCGCGGAACCACCGCTGCTCATCACTCCCAATCACCTCAACATGGAGCAGGTATTTCTGCGTCCCCTTGCCGCCCTTGACGGCGTATACGCACGCGGCCTCCCACAGAGCGTACTTGTTTTGCAGGTCCTGCAAGGCGATGACGGGCTCGCTCATGCCGGCGGGGAAGTTGGCCAGCCTGGTTTGCGAGCAGTACAAGTGGCCCTTGTCGTCGGACGAGAACAGGTGACGGAGCTTCTTGTCGCAAATCACCCACATATCAACCCAGTAGCCCTGGCCGATGCTTTGCTCGATGATCTTGGGCATGCCGTGTGGGTAAAAGAACTGCGGGGTTGCTGATATCTGGGTTGGTCGAGTAGGCCGCGTTGCCGTTCTGGTAGACAAGATACCAGAACTTCTGGGGCGCGAAATAGAAGACCTGAGGCGCCGCGCGGTATCCCGTGCCGATGGGGCTCTGGTCGAGGTAGAAGAACGGGGCGGAACTGGCCTGTGCGAAGGCAGTGAAGTTGAGGTAGACCATGCTAAAGCCTTCGGCTTTGGCCGTGCTGGCGAAGACGTGATAGGTGCCGTTCACTTCAACGATGGTGGGGTCCTTGATGCCAGCAACGTTGCGGCCGTCGTTCTTGGGGCTGATGAGAGGGCCGTTGGACTTCCACTTGAAGCTGCTAGGCAGAGAAGCCGGTTTGCGTGCGGCGATGGGAAAGGGGAACGTGTCGATGGCAGGCATAGCTCCGACAGCGCTGGCACAGAACGCCGCGATCAGGATCAGCATGGACCCCATGTTGCAAGATTCCTTAGGTACCTGGGTAACGAGATGCGGATGCCAAAGGACGGGTAAGGTTCCAGAGTCCTGACACGGGAACTGTCATGCGAGACGAGTGCCACCTGGCCATCTTATAAAGGTATCCATGTTGCTGAGCGTCATGGTGAGATCGCCGGAGGAGGGTTGGAACAAGTCATATTGCGGCCGAACTTCCCCTCCAACCAGGTGTTTTGGGTGGTCTAGGGGAAGGAAACGTCAGGCACAATACCTAAGGTAGCCTCGCGAGCTCTAGCCGTCTGGGCCTCAAAAAACCACGGCACGTTGCTTTATTGGCGCGCATCCCCGCTTGTCTGGCCCTTCGTCGGCGAATCTGTGTATTCAACCGGCATACACGTCGAAGCTGCAGGTGTTGATGTATGATGTGGTGGAGAATAATACATATAACCGGCGGGATATTCTTACGCTCAAACCTGCCGAGCAATACGCCCGGGCGAATGCAAGACATGTCAGTCCTTTGATTAATTGCAATACAAGAGATCGGATTAGGCCGACGGGGCCCCGCCAACCGCTCATCTATCTCTGATGGTTGGGCTCTTGCGTGGATAGCGATGCAGATCAGAAACAGTCTCCTCGCCGGCAGCAGCACCGGTAACGCCAACTGACATAATGGGGCCCGGGCCGCCCGGCCTGGACACGATACGTTCCCGGCGTCGGAGGACGGGTTGAGCGTTCTGAAGGTGTACTTGGCACGGCCGCAGGGCCCGGACTCTTAGGGGAGACCTTGGTGTTTGCGGGGCTCAATCCAGTCCGGCTTGGGCTCCGCACCTGGCCCGGCTCCGGCTCCGGATTGCGGAGAGCGGTCGGAAGGGGAACTGTGGGCGCTCTCGAATTTCGACGGAACTTTCCATGACCCCTCTTGCAGAGCTTGACCCTCGCGCGCCCACTGCCACATGGCGGGCTGTATCGGTTCAAAGCATTCCGCGAATTCGGTGTCTAATAAAGGAGTTGCCTTGACAATCCCGCCTTGAGACAATCTCTTTGCTTCGGAGACATCCTAGTTGCCCCGCATTCGACGAGCAGCCAAGCATGGACTGTAAAGTAAGCGTTAGTTAGCGGCCCAGGTGGGGCGGTGGAATGCGGAAATCCTCGGCTCAGAATGAGTGGTAACTTGCGGCACACACGGAATCTCCATAGCCATTCCTTATGGTCAAGCACAAATGTCGAAGAAGACGGAAGGGAGTTTACAAATGAGATTAGATGGCCCTCACATGTACTTGTACAAACCGAGAGTTTCGAGGTCTTTGCGATAGTCGCCCGGTTTGACCCAACCCCACAGCCTACTACTGGTGTAAGCCGATGCCCACGGAGTTGTGCGGGGAAATGCGGAGCACTTGTAACTACAAGTGCGAACTTGAAGTCGACATCCCTTGATAGCCGTCGACTCAACTCTACAAGATTGGCTTGACCGTAGCGTGGTGTTATGTAACACAATGCGTGTAATGGTCCAGACGAGCAGCGTCACTTGACTTGTGTACCATCGAGAAACAAGAGAACCGAAGGCTTAAGCCGAGACCACTTACACGATCCGTCCTGGCTCTGACCAATAAATAGCAAGCATCAGTGTCTGTCTCTTTGTCTGCATTCTCCGAACCAACTTCAGAGCAAACGGCACCATCTTCTTTAGAAGTCGCAGGCCAACCCACTCGCGGCCATTGCCCTCGGAAAAAAAACCCGAGACGGCTCCACGTTCATCCAAGTGGGTCATTGTAGTTACCTCAAGGCCGGACGGATCGACCGCTGTGAAACAACCGTGGACTTCCAGCTCTGGGCCAGCGGCAAAACCTTTTCCAGGACACACACCATCGGCCCGGACTTGGCACACCAAGGCCCGGTCCTCCGGTATCCACCTCCCACCAACACAGCACCCCGCACCGCATCTGCCGCTATGCCACCCTTGTTCCGTGCAACCCCGCCCGGGGCGGCCAGGGTCAGTCAAGCGCTTCAGCGACAACATCATTATGCCGCTGCAGAAGCCGTGACAGGGATCGGCCGCGCGGCCGTTGGACGGTTCATCTCGTCTTCCACGCGCCCTTTCGACGGGAACAGTGCATTACCCCCGGGGAACAAAACCCCGCTGCCGCGCCCAAACAGAACCTTCCCTCTGGTGCCAACGACCTTGGTTAGCGACAGCATACCCCTGGCCACAATCTGTCCTAGTCCCATAACGCAACACCGTTGGTCATCAACCTTCCCCGTGGGCGACAAACCAAACATGTACACGACATCGTTCGCCTTCTTCGAGGCGTTGTGGGATGCCGGCGTCACCCACGTCTTTGTCAACCTAGGCTCTGACCACCCCAGCATCATCGAGGCCATGGTCAAGGGTGCCCGCGAAAAGAAGGGCCAGTTCCCACGCATCATCACCTGTCCCAACGAGGTACTCTTTCCCAGTCTCCATTTCACCCCCCTTCACAGCTTATCCGATGCTGACATGTAGCGGCAGATGGTGGCCATGTCCATGGCCGACGGCTACGCCCGCCTAACCAACAAGCCGCAGGCCGTGATTGTGCACGTCGACGTGGGAACGCAGGGGCTCGGCGCGGCGGTGCACAACGCGAGCGCGGGGCGGGCGCCTGTTCTCGTGTTCGCGGGCCTCTCGCCCATCACGCAGGAGGGCGAGCTGCGCGGCAGCCGCACCGAGTTCATCCACTGGATCCAGGACGTGCCGGACCAGAAGCAGATCCTGGCGCAGTACTGTCGCTACACCGCCGAGCTCAAGACGGGCGTCAACGTCAAGCAGATGGTCAACCGCGCGCTGCAGTTTGCGCGGTCCGCGCCGCAGGGGCCCGTCTACCTGTGCGGGTCGAGGGAGGTCATGGAGATGGAGATGGAGCCGTATCAGATTCCGCAGGACCAGTGGGAGCCCGTCGAGCTGGGCGGGTTGCCGAGCGGCGCTGTGAGGAAAATTGCCGCGGCGCTGGCCGGGGCCAAGGAGCCGTTGTTGGTCACAGGCTATGCGGGGAGGAATCAAGCAGTGCCGGGGGCGTTGGTCGAGTTGGCGAACACGGTCAAGGGGCTGCGGGTGCTGGATGCTGGCGGCAGCGACATGTGTTTCCCTGCAGACCATCCGGCCTGGTTGGGCGTGCGTTATGGTGTCGAGGACGCGATTCGCACGGCCGACACCATCATCGTGCTGGACTGCGACGTGCCGTGGATCTCGACGCAGTGCAAACCACAACAGGATGCCAAGATCTTCCACGTCGACGTCGACCCCCTGAAGCAGGTCATGCCGCTGTTTTATATCCAGGCGCAGCATCGGTACCGCGCGGATGCTCTGACGGCGCTCGAGCAGATTACGGAGCTGCTCAAGTCGGATGGGATGTTCGCGACGGAGCTGACGGGGCCGGAGACTGAGAAGCGGTGGGCGGCCCTGCAGGAGTCATACAGGAGGCGGCTAGAAACCATCGCGGCCCGATCCCAGCCGCTGGATAATGGCGAGTTCGGAACCAGCCATCTCTGCGCCAAGCTGAGGAAGATGTGCCCTGAGGATACCATTTGGGCGGTCGAGGCTGTCACCAACACATTGTTCGTCCACGACGGCATCCAGCCAACACGACCCGGGCACTGGATCAATTGCGGAGGCGGCGGCCTTGGCTGGTCTGGCGGCGGCGCTCTCGGTCTCAAGCTTGCGACGGAGCACGAAGCCCAACTCAAGGGGCAGAAGAGCAAGTTTGTTGTGCAGATTGTGGGCGACGGCAGCTTCCTCTTCTCGGTGCCGGGCAGCGTGTACTGGATTTCAAAGCGGTACAATATCCCGGTCCTGACGATTGTGTTGAATAACAAGGGTGAGTGGCTGCGATGGAGATGTGATCACGGAGCCTTGCTGATTGTTCCAGGCTGGAATGCGCCTCGCAAATCCCTTCTCCTGGTCCATCCGGACGGACTGGGCTCGAAGGCGACCAACGAGGAGATCAGCATTTCGTTCGACCCAGTTCCTGACTACGCTGGTATTGCTAAAGCGGCGGCCGGCGGTGACCTTTTTGCCGCGCGGGTCGACACAGCGGCCGACCTCGAGAAGGTGCTGAAGGAGGCCATCAAGGCCGTCCAAGAGGGCCAGACGGCCGTTGTCGACTGCAAGGTTACGTCTGGTTGCTGATCTCGTCGCTTTGGATGCCGTGCTCCCATCTCTTCATGTACTTGGGGGTCGGGTGGCAAACGCCGAAGTTTTCCGAATCGGGAATTGCCCAATTGGCAACAACAGGCCTTGGGCCTTGCAAGAGGGAAGTCAGCTTGGGGCCATTCGCTCTACCCGAGCCAACGAGGCCAGGGATATCGCATATAACATGCATATGCCATGCATTACACTGCGTCGGGATTGCATACATACCTTACCTTAGTTAGTGATACCTGACCAGGCGCCGAAGCCTTGTCAGCTTGGATCGAACTTTAACACCCCTGTCACGCGTGAACCTCAATTCGCGGGATGAGAGTTCCGCACGGTCTGTTGGATATGGACAAAGAGTGTCAAGTCTGTGCATTAACTCGATCGACAGCTTGCTCTTGTTGACGATAGCGCCCATCGCTAGTTACTGTACGTTGTTGGTAGCGACAGTAATACAAGATCGGGTGGGTGGACTGAGTGAGTGTACGGAGTAGGTACCTAAGGTACAGTCGTTGGCGAAATTCTTTGGCTTCTTGGCTGTCCGGGAGGAGGGTGAAAACGCACAGACCATGAGGGGTTGCAAGGCCGAAGATAGCAGCAGATCGCAGGAAGACTTGAATTGAAGTTCGAATAAGATATTCAGCCATCACCCCGCTATAGGTACCACACGGCAGCCACAACGGAAATGGAGGTCTGATGAAAGTTAGGGCGTCCTTTGTCGAAAACGCACGCAAGCTGCATCACCATCCCCAGAACGATTCTAGACTGAGATTATCAGCGCGGCTCGGCTAGGCGGGCGTGGGCCCAATCTCCTCCAAATCCACCCCACCAAATTTGCCCCTCTCGAGCAGGCATTAACGCGCCCCACCTATCCTGGATATCTTGCACCATCACAAGACGTCGGACAATCGGTCCAGAACAGAGACAATGATTTTGGAGCCGGCAAACTGCGCGAGACACAAGACCGTCGAGCCGCCCTGGCCAACCTGGTGAAGCCAGGAGCGTGCCCCCTCCGTCAATGAGGCCGCATCATCGATCGAACGAAGCCCCGAGACTTGAGATTTTCCGCGGGGACCCAGCCCATTCGTCGTCTCCCGAACCGTCGTGCTTGGTCACGCTCAGCAAAGGCACGGATAACATCAACATGGCTGAGGGGGAGCCACGGCCCGAGGCTTTGACGTCGGACTTGGACACCCGCGTTGCGAATGCCGGTAGCGACCCAAGCCCCGTCCGAACGCCGCCGCCGCCGCCCATTCCCTCGACCGACCCGAGACTACAAGCTCCGACAGCGGCGGATGTGCATGTGCCGTCACCAACTCTGGCGGCGCGAGTCGATGACGTCTTCCAGGTATCCCCGCAAGCCGCCCTGAGCCTCTTCAGCGCATGCGTCGAGGCCTTGGTCAGCATGACTGGAGATGTCCCGCCCACGCCGCCGCCGAGAAGTCCAACACTACCGCATATGAGAGGGATGGAGGCCGAGAAGCAGAGTATTGTGCGGTCCAACTCGGAAAAGAGCCTGGCTCGGCTGGCTCGGCGGGGCAGTGCCGCAAACTCCCCGCTACCTGGCCGGTCCCCTGCGCGGCCCCCCTGCCAAAATGTGCACTCGGCTCCGGGGCCGGCTTCCGGCGCGCCTGCAGCACCCACGGCAGGAACACAGGCGGACTCCATTGACGGAGTGCACCTGCGCGTGCCACCACCGGCGCTGCAAACGCCCCCTTCAAGCTCGGTCGCCTCGCCACAACCGCTTTCGCCCTACATCATCGTGGGCGAAAACTCGCAGCCACTAAATTTGCAGCACAGCGCCATCACCCGCAAGTTCTACTGCCGCGTCCCGCCGCCCATATCCGTGACCGACTACTTGCTACGCATACACCGCTACTGCCCCATGTCGACGGCCGTCTACCTGGCCGCCTCGCTGTACATCCACCGCCTGGCGGTCCTGGAGAGGGCCATTGTCGTGACGAGGAGGAATGTCCACCGGCTGTTGCTGGCCGGTCTGAGGGTGGCCATGAAGGCGCTAGAGGACCTCAGCTACCCTCACGCTAGGTTCGCGAGGGTTGGTGGCATCAGCGAAAAGGAGCTGGCGAGGCTCGAGATTAGTTTCTGCTTCCTGACCGGCTTCGAGCTGGCTGTGGATGTGCCTAGATTGAGCCAGCATTGGGACCTGTTGCGCAGGGGGGCCGAATGCTGGAATGTCTTGGATCAAGGGCCGCCTCAGGGAACTTTTGTGCAGTTGAGGGAACCACCAGGTGGTGTGAGGGCGCTGGCTTGAAGGGATCATGATACCGTGAACCGAGTGGTCTTTTTCAGCGGACTTCGATTCGCAAGACATATCACGAGGTGTCGGAGATATCGCGATGTCGGGCTGACTTGATTCACGGTTGCTGGGCCACTTTCTATGCAATCTCAGGGGAACCGAAACAAACACACTATCCCCATTGATTCGCCGGGCACCAGGTTGCTTTCCAGACCCTGAGCTGTTATAGTAGCAGTTGAAGTGAACTGAGGCCACGAGGGCCCTAGATGAGCCAGACACTGGCAAGGTTGGCCACTCGGAACCAGTCCCATATTGCAGAATGCCGATCATTAAGCGGCAACCAATCCGCGGTCAACACGAGTGGGGTCATGATTCATGCCTAGAGGTCTGTCAAGACTGCTCCTTTCGATTACAACAAGCCTTTTCCCTCAGACGGGACGTCATCGACTCAGTACCCGCGGGGTTCGATTCCATATTCATGAATATATGCCAACTCGGTATTCTACCAAACATTGTCCTCCCGCCCAAACGTAACGGCTCGGTGATGTGAACGCTCACAATAACCGTGTTTCTATTAGTACTCTACAGTACTCCCAGAAACCACCACCACAGTCGATATGGACGAAGGCGACATTCCCCAAGAGGTCCCGGCCTCTGCCGACTACGAGGCCGAGCCAGAGAACGTCCTGCGCGGGCACAAGGCCACCATCTCCAATCCAAGTACGGTTTCCCTCTGCCACATTATCTTTGTATTATACTAACACTGGTTTCGTCTTGGACAAGACACATCTCAGCAAGCCAAGGATAAGTCTCGCAAGGTTCTCGAGTCCTACGACGAGCCATACGACGAGTCCACCGCCAGCCATGGCGCTACGGAGACCCAGGAAAAGGACCCGGGCAATGTCGCGCGTGGGCTGAAGGCGAGCATTAGCAACCCTGGCGTCTCTGACGAAGCCAAGGAGGCGGCAAGGGACAAGCTGAAGAAGCTGGGTGGTTAGTGAGTCTCGCTATGTTGTAAACTACATAGATAACGAGACGAGATAATACACCATCGAATCTTCGTGTCTGCCCCCAATCAGCCCTCTGGTTATAGTGGATGGCATGGCTTTCAGAAACTCATGTTGTAGAGCCCAACTCATTAAATCTCGTCTTCTAATGATAGAACTAACTGGGAGTGCTGGGAGCGCTAGAGTAAACTGTGCACCTCTGCTGCAAAGCACAAGTAGTGAGACAAATGAACATTAACAGTCTCGTTCATGGTAGACTCACCTAGAACATGGCGCGTGATCGTTTCGTTTCTCTTTAGTTCACTTCCAGCTCGCCCGATGACGAGTTTTGTGTCAACTAGGAAACGTTGACTGGCTGTCTAGAGCTCACTCGCAGTTCGGTTCCAACTACTTGTGGTAGACGGCAGTCACGGATCGATCGTCTCGTCTGAACCAACAGCACTGGATCGATAGATGTTGTGGAGGCTCTTACTATACCTGGTTACCTTCGCCCAACTGAGTCTATAACGTCACTTCAGTAGCCATGACACAACCCACCTCCCGAAGTTCCCGTCTGCCTCAACAACCCCGAGTTGATCAGGCTACGTCATAGACACTTAGACGGCACTAAGTGGATGGCTGTAGTGTGATCCTTATACTCCCAGAGCGTTCGAATTTGAGACGGCAAGATAACCACACATCACACCTCTTGCACCGTTGAACCAAGGCACACCTACAATATACCATACAATTCGACAGACAATATTGACAGGTCACCATGTCCGGCCAAGCAGCCCCGTACCAAGTCGACGAGCCGGGCGATTCCCTCCCGCGTGGTGCGCCCCCCGGCCAAGTCAGCGACCCGTCCTACAAGACGTCCAAGGGGGAAGAGGTGCCCGTGGTGGACGACGACGCGCCCCTCGACGACCCCATGAAGCCGGATCAGGCCGACTCCAGCAAGCAGCTAGGTAAAGTCCAAACACAACTCGTACCAGAGTTGTTTTGTTTTGCCTTTTAGGACTGACATGACAAAAAAAAATGAACAGAACGAGACGAGCGCGACGCGATCGACAAGGGGAACATCGTGAAGGACAGGACTCGCCATGCTGCGAAGCCGGCCGGTGCCTATGCGGAGCCGACTGATGAGCAGATGGGGTTAAGGGAGTAATGAGAGGTGGTTGACGGAGGACTGCCGCGGGCGGATTAGAGGCGGTTCTTTTGTTCGAGGCGTTGAGCATCTCGGCTGTTGTGCTACTGCTGTGCATGGCGTAGAATTAAACCTCTCTGGTGTGCTCCTATGTTGTTCCTGGTGCTTGACTTCGAGGTTTAGACCAGGAAAACAGTGTGGCCGGGCGAAGAGTATTAGGCAGGGGACGCAGACTTGCTTACTCGGCACGGGGCTCTTGATGAACAAATCCAAATACGTGATATGTACCACTCACTCGGCTCCAGCGCTTGTGTCCTGCTCATGGGGACGATACTAAATCGCAACCTGACATGTACTTTGCACATCTTAACATCGTCTCGATTATGTGTGTATGGTTCTCCTGTACGTCTAGCAGGACCTAAACATTAACCGTTCAGGTATCTTGCGGACATCCAAAGTTCTTGAAGATTCGACCTTCAACTACTCGAAATGATCCGTTCTATCTCGTTAGCATCCTTCAGCGTAGTGGTTAGGTTCTCGGCGCCAGCCTTGGTGACAACCACATTGTCCTCAATCCTATAGCGAGTCAGCGGCATTCAAGAGATCGTTGGGAAACAAACGTACCGAACACCCCCAACATCCCAGTACTTATCTAGCACCTCCGCGTCAATGTACTTTGCATGTTTCGGGTCTTTGAGGAACGGCTCGATAATGAAACTGCAGAAGTAGATGCCCGGCTCCACGGTCACAACACTCCCCGCAGGCACCCTTCCCCGAACGCGCAGGTATCGGAACATAGTGTCCTTGTCGGCATAGTTGGGATTGCCGCCGGTATCGTGCGTGTCCATGCCGAGGTAGTGCCCCAACCCATGCGGGAAGAAGGCGACGCTCGTCCGGTTCGCCAAGATGTCGCCCTTGTCGCCCTTGAGAATCCCCAAATCCACCAAACCGTCGATGGCAACCTTGTGCGCCAGCAAGTGCACGTCGTCCCACAGTACGTCCTCCTTGAGCGCGGCAATGCACTCGAGCTGCATCTTGAGGACAATGTCGTAGATGGCCCTGCTCTCCTTGCTGAACTTGCCATTGATGGGGAATGCTCGGGTGATATCCGAGGCGTAGCAATCCCACTCGGCGCCGGCATCCAGCAGGAGGTTCAGCTTGCCCGCCAGCGGCGCATTGTTGTGCACGTAGTGCAGCGTGGCTGCCGCCCTCCCGCCGGCAAAGATGCCGTGGTATGCCTGATTGCGCGCGCCGGCAGAGATGCACGACGATAGAAACACGGCCTCAAGCTCGCGCTCGTTCTTGGCGTGCTTGACCTTTTCCATGACGGCAAGGTGGGCCTTACTGCTGATGGAGTTGGCCTTTGCAATCATGGCGAGCTCGTACTCGTCCTTGACGACGCGGCAGACCTCAATGGCCTCCTTGAGGATGGAGAAGTTCTTATTGTCAAAGCCGAGGAAGGTAACGTGCTCCGACACCTGGTGGGGGATGGCGAAGACGGTCGACTTGGGGTTTTGCCCGCCGAGGTGTGCGAGCTCGGCGTTGACGTCGGTCGTGTACTTGACGTCGTCCACGTCGTACTTTTGCAGGGCTTCCTCGGCGGACACGGGCAGGCCGGACCAGATGACGCTCTCGGGGTTGACGGGCGGGATAAACAGGGTCGTCTCGGACGAGTCCAAGTCGTGGATCACGTACGAGTCGGCGAGCGGGCAGCCGCTAAGGTAGTAGAAGAAGCGGCGCTGGCTGGTAAACTCTGGTCAGCCCTGGCAAGGCTGGGAGAGGCTGTCGGGTAGACCTACCGAAACGGCTCTGGCTCGTCATTGTCCTCCAGCAACTTGGTCATGCGGCTTTCGAGGTAGAGCACGCCGGTCGCATCGGGGATTTTGGAGCGGATGTAGTCGACGACGCGCTTGGCGTGTCGTTTGGCAGGGTACTTGCCCTGCAAAATCGTGTCGTAGTCCATGGTCTGTAGGCTGCTTAGGGCTCGTCGTTGGATTGAGCGGGGAGTTTGGGCGATTCGGGAGATCCTCGAGACAAACCTGAAGGTTTGCATTGGAGGGGGAGCATCGAAGCCGTGAGCTTATCGTCGGGACCTGAGGGAGCTCTGCCTGGTCCACGGCGGTGGGGTTCGCTGAGCCACGGCCCTTGAACGGCACAACCGATCCCGCCAAGCCGCCTTGGCTCGGCTTCCACCGGCGTTTCCTCAAAAGCCGGCAAACTCCTCCTTCCGGATTAAGGTAGTTCCAACTTCCCGGCCAACAACAAACCATGGAATCTAGGCCTACTTAACACGATAACATCCAACGTCAGTCTTTCCATCTCCACAAATATGACCGACGATTCGCCTCTGCTTGCAATTCCCGTCGAGATCCAGCTGGCCATCTGCGCTCAGCTTCTGACTATAGGATCGAATCCATCGAACCCCGACACCCACGGCAGTCCTCGGGAACCTGCCCAGAGGACATGGGAAAGCACGCTTGACCACTTTCCGGCCCTCGGCAGCCTCGCCTTGACCTGCAAGCACCTTCAAGGAGTCGTCACCCCTCTCCTCTACCAGTCAATCCGAGTGTCGCTCAACGAGCCAGGAGTCTGTATCCGTCTCATCAGGCACTTCTCTCAGTTCCCGGATGATGCAGAGCTTGTCAGGACGCTCGATATCTGTGGCGGATCTGGCTGGCCCAGTCTTCCGTCGAGCCAAGCGGCATTCCTATTCCAAGAAGTAAACCGACTGGGAATTCAAATAGGCCCTTGCACCGAAAGTGTTCACACAATATCGCTTCTCATCGACGTGCTGTTGTGCCAGGTTCGGGACATCAAGAAGCTCATCATTCGCGAACCAAAGATCGAGGCGGCTGACGACTTTCCCGTTGTACCCTTGGGCCTGGACTATGCCAGGCGGCTGCCCGCCAACTTCGTGCTCGGCTCCCTGCAAGAGCTCGAAACGCTATCGCCGCCTGGACAGGTCCCAATGTCGGCGTCGCACATGGCGTCCTTGGCTGCCCTCGTACGGCGGACGCCTGCCCTCACCTTTCTCGGCGCCGGGCGCTGCAACCGTCGTGTCCAAAGCATCGTCCATTGCTCCCTGCCGCAGCTTAGGAGCCTTCACGTCCTCGACATCTCGCCCGAGGCTCTGGAAGGCTTGGCAAAGTGCTCTACCCGGCTCGAGAGAGTAACATTTCTCGAGGACACCTTTGACCTAGCTCCCGAGGTCTACCTGCATCCTATTGATATGGAACCTGAACGAATTGAGCAAGGCCCTGTTGCCCGGGCTTTGAGAAGTCTGCTGCCGTTGACCTCCACGCTTCGCCACCTCAAGATCCGCTGGCATTCCTTCATCGCTTTCAACATCCAGGCCTTGGACCTCGTGTCTCGCTTCGATGCCTTGCAGTCCCTAGGACTGATCTGCCGTGGTACGTGGCCACTTGGAGACCCCGACATCCTCATCAACAAACTCCCATGCGGCATCCAATCGCTTCGCATAGTCGCCAGGTGCCCTCCTATTCACGACATCGCCCGGCGGCTTTCTGGGCGAATTCGGCAGGGCCAGCTGCCGGAGTTCGAATCCTTTCGGTACACGTACATCTGGAAAAATAGGTTTCAACAATATAACAAGGAATCTGAGATGGAGGAGCAGGTTGCCGTGTTTTTCAGAGGCACAGGTGTTGATTGTGTGTCAAGGCGGGCGCGGCCGTTGACCGGTGATCAAAGTGGGCAATGAGAGGTGACCGCCCGGGTGTTGCTCCGTTTGGTAGTGTTCAGTTGGGAGCCCGAGGGGTCCGACGTGCTGAGCGTACCTCGCCAATGGTGGAAAGCACCTAGCATGCTGGCTTCATGTAATCAGCACAGCCACCTTAGCCGTCCAAGTGGCCACTAATTACCACATCGAAGTTCAGTGTAAGTGCCGTGAGGTTGGATAAGGCTCGGGGCACTGTCATATAAATGGCGTATGTAGGCAGGGGGATCCCGATAATGGCCGCCCTCCCACTGTAGCTGCCTGACTCGGAGTCTCGGACCCCTTCTACTTCCATACCTAAATTAGCTCTTCGCACCTGACTTTGTCAGGACGTGGCTGGGGCTTCTTTTGACTCCTGACATAACGCGGAAACAGCTCCCTTACCCTGCGTGCTCCTCTTTGGGCTTTCCGCCTCCGTGGGCGCAAATAAACGAGGGCAATGGCAAATGGAAAGTTAGTCCTCCTTCAGCAGGTTAGGTAGCCGGAAGCACGAGCATCAGGGGCGGGAACGATTACGAAGGTTATAGCAACGAACGTCTAGGGACATTGCTGGTATCGGTATACACTCAAACGATGGGGCTTGTATCGGATACTGCGATGATGGGAGAGGGGGGGTGACAATAGGGGAGTAACTTGAACCCGTTTGCCAAAATGAGCTGGTTGTTGTGCCCTATTCATCTCCACCTCCAACGCCAAAAACATTGCTTCGCATCCTCTTCAATCATGGGTATCATCCATCCAAAACAAGGCAAATCATCCACTGCTCAAAAGCCCGTCATCGTCCAGTTAAGCATACCGCCACTTCCACAAATCCAAGTCCCGCTGTATCCTCTCGATCTTTTCCCTCTCCGTCTCCGTCAAATCCCCCCCGGTCACCCGCTCACCTTCCAGTTCCCTTGACCGATCGGCCCCCCACCACCTCTCAGCCTCCAATTCGCGCTCCCTCCTCCTCAGCCCCTCCAAATCATCGCTCAGCCTATTCCTCTCCCTCCCCATTCTCCTTTCCCCGCCCACCCCAAATCGGCCACTCAGCCCTTCCCAGTTCAAGCCCACATCGAGCGACGCCGCCCTCCTATCCCTCCTGCTCGCGTGCGCCGCACACCGCTCCCGATCGAGCCCCACGCCCAGCGTGCTCGACGGGACGGCACTCAGCCGCGGGTTAGCACACGCAGCCACGACACAGACGTGTCGCTCGCAGTGGCTGCCCGCGAAGCGTGCCTCGGCACGGCACCGGGGGGTCAGGCACGTGTGGCTGAGACAGAAGTCGCTGGACGCCGAGCGCTGGTTGGTGCAGGACATGGTCTTGCACGTGTGAAGCGCGCAGTGCACCGAGCGGGCGCGGCTCGGGTAGAGGACGGGGCTGGTGCAGTAGGTGGTTGAGCACAGGTGTTTGAGGCAGGCGTCGCCTCCGTTCGGGACGGACAGCGAGCGGCGGGCGGCGGCGCAGTCGGACACGGCGCACTTGTGGGAGGGGCAGTAGGGCGTGCTGCTGCTAGCCCATCGAGTGCAGTCGGCGATCAGGCAGCGGTGGGTGTCGTAGTGGACGACGCAGACCAGGTCGAGGCGTCCCGAGCGGTGCAGGTGGGCCGGTCGGGTGCAGCTGGGGATGGTGCAAGCCATGAAATGGGATGCGCAGCGCCGTTGTTGCTTGTCGGACGCGCGGAGCCGGCAGTCACGGGCGGAACAGCGGTCTGGACAGAGGACGGTCAGTGAGTTGGGTCTCGGTTGAGGGTCGATGGAAGGGGAACATACGCCTGATGCAGAACCACGGAATGTAGTAGCGGGTGCCAACGAACTCACCCATTGCCTCGCAGCCTGGCTCGCCGCACTTAAGGTCTTCTTGTCGTTAGCATCAGCTTCTCTATGAAGGGGTCTAGTAGAAAACTCACGCTCCGGACAGTACCTCTCACCCCGGTTTCTCGGCGTCATGCAGTGGTAGCCGTCCTCTTCGGGGTATGTCTTGGCGCAGGTGTCTGACGGACGGTTAGCTGAAGGGGACGGGGCCATGAGTGTTGACTAGACGTACGGTCTGAGCAGTATTTTGAATAGATCCTCTGGCCAGATTCGTTCTTGCTGTAGGCATGTTTCTTGTGGCAGCTAACGACTTGGCACTTGCGGCCGTCGTCGACTAGGCCGTCCGAGTAATCGGACCACAGCATCTTGGTGAGGCACAAGGCTTCGAAGGCCTCGACTATCGGAGGAAAGTGGCCGTATGTTGGCCTGATGGCGGGAGACGCGGGAGGGGACTTCGGCAAAGTGCGATGATGTTAAGTAGATCGAATGAAGTCCGAGCTTGGAGATCGCAAGTTTGACGGTTTTGACGCCGGTAAGGCCGGCGCGGGACACAAGGTTTAAGATGTTAGGTTGTTGGCGAAAGGTTTTACGGAACGATCCAGAGCTTGTCGGGATTGTTGGTTAAGTCCGGCCGGGTTTATATACGGTAGGTACCTGTGGTATAGATCGTGAACTCGACCTGCGGCAGCCCACCGACCCAAGGAGGGAGCATGCGGGCCGCTTGGCGCAAGATGGTGGCTGCAGTGCCTTGCATGTGCAAGGGTCAGCAAGCGAACCGGGGTTACAGCCGGTCTGTGAGGGGATGACCTGCAGGTTGGGGGACCTGCGAGGTGGCGGAGCAGCGAGGCGCCCATTCACCTGTCCAGATCTGGTCCATCCAACTGCGGCCTGTGCCACCTCAAGGTTGAAGGGACCTACCGTAGAAGCCCTGGAGGGCTCCGACGAGGCCTTGCAGCGAGTGCCGGCTGCGGCAGCCTTGCAGATTAGAGCCATGGGGTTTCACAGACCATGATGCAAGTGCCCACCGTGAAGCTGCGAGCTTCGACGACACATGCAAGAAAACTGGAAGAAACCACGGCGCGGGTTTCACCTGCGCCAAACGTCAAACTTCTGGCGTTGAACAGCCGGGGCAGATGACCAGAGAAACAAAACTTACGCGTCACCAGACAACCTGCAAGGCAGCGAGGCAGAAATGGAGGGTGTGCTGTGTGCTGTCTTCAGCAAACATGGCAGTTTCTGCCGTCATTGCATCACAGTGTCACAAAACTGAATAGTACAAATCTGGCTTGCGAGTTTCAGCAGCGGCCGTCCGCCTTTTTGGCGATGTGCGTCGGCGGCACAGCGACAGGCCGCCAGGCGATGTGAGAATCCGGTTGCGGTCACGCACACTTTCAGTGGACCCGGACGAAAATAAATCGTGGCCGGGACTGGGGGGGGAGCCCAAGCGCATGGACCCTAACCCTCTGGAACTTCAGTTCCTTCTTGACTTTGGCCACTGGCATTGGCAAGCCATCTCTTAAAAGCGACACCTCAGGTTGAAAGGTCTGTAATACCTTAATGATTGAACCGACATGCGTTAAAACCGTATGATCGATTCCTTGAATTGACAAGGCCCTCCAGGCCATGAGCATCATTCGGCGGGCCAAATCGCTCCTCGCGTCGCTTCTTGTTTTTCCAATCAAGAAGAAGCGAACTGAAGAAGCGAACTCGGACCTCAACGTCCGTCGAAGAAGTACACATCAAAGTGGACCATGAGACCGATGATGTTGTAACGTACACGCCGACTTCTTGTCATGGCCGCCCACGTTGAATGTGGCGATGTGCCACACTGCCGAGGCCGATGCAGGGCACCTAGGCGGACGCAAAGAAATAGAGCAAATTAAGTACTAGTAGTACGTACTCAAGTAAGATAAGTAGTTCCTCACGATGCGGCCGGCGGTATTGGAGGACAGGAGTTGCCACTTGTCAGAGAACAGCTGAGATTCGCGAGCACTACGCCTCACACGGCACGGCCATGACACATTCAGTCTGATTCAGACACACAGCGGCCGGCGATTTACAGCAAGGCAGATCCCAAATTAGCAGCGCTCGAGAGACACAGGCACCCCGCACCTAGGAAAATGATGTGAAACAGCGAGTTGGGCACAACCCTACCTAGGGCAGATACCCGGAACCTGGAATGCAGGTGGAGGCGAGGGCACCAATGAGCACCTCAGCTAGCAGGTTGAGTGATAGGGAGTCGAACACGGAGTCTATAACCCCGCGGCGGGTCTTCACGAGATTTGGGTTGGCCTTGAGCTTGTACCTAGGTACCTTACCTTACCTTACCTATGTTCTTGACGACAATGGATCCTAGGTATTCTGGTCTTCAAGTTCGAGCAAGATCAGAAGTACCGTGACGCGGCAGACATCAGACGATGGGCAATCGGATACCTATCAGCCAGGACCCCCGGCGCGATATACTAAATCCACACGCTCTTCGTCTCCATCCGGCGCTGAGAGCCCGTCCGTCTTCCTCCTTGATTGGAATTCGCCGACCCCCGAGTACAGCACGTCTCGGCTACAGGCCGAGAACGGCTAGGCGGAAATGGCTAGACTAGCGTCAAAATCACGGCCGTCCTTCCTCGTCGTAGACTGCGCTGTGCCGTTTGGCCGTCTACTGGCTAATCTTCTTGAAGTCGTTGACTTTGGCCTCGACGATGTTGTGTGCCTCTTCTGGAATGGCGGACCACAGCGTGCAGCCAAGAATGGTCAGGTCGGAATTGATATCTGTAACGGTCCCAGGAGTATATTGCAACTAGCTGGTGACGACTCTACGAGTAGTTACACTGAACTTGGAGAAGAAAAGGAAAGAACGCGCCCTTGAGGCGCACACAGGGCTTATAACCGTCGGATACGCGGACGACACCAACCTGCTAGCATT
>MU863681.1:28190-92827 GCA_033575675.1 Parathielavia hyrcaniae | reverse complement strand
TTGCGCGGGCGTGCAAGCGGTGCGCTTAGATATGGTTTTTCCAGAGCTTGCGAACGGTGTAAGTTTTGAAGATTTTGACCACGCAATCAAGAATCACCAGCCGTCAGTAGTATGGATGCTCGGGAAGTCTAACAAATATCCCACTGTCATCACCTCAATTGTCCCTTTTGACAGGTCCACCACATGCTTAAGCCTTAACGGAGACAAAAATGTTGAGTTCGAGGCTCGCTCCCGTTCTCCCCGAATCTTCCCAATTCAATTCATCCAACTCGGCCGTTCCCATCACTGCCCATCCTCCACCACCCTGTGTCACGGTACATGTCTATCCACAAAAGGGGCTGTACGTCGGCGGCGCGGCCTCGGCGGGCTCCAGCCAGTACACGAGCTCCGAGTTGCGGACAAAGGTGCCCCAGCCGGACCTCTCCCAGAGCTGGGGGCAGTAGTCGTACGTGTGGCCGGCGTTGACGCCGAGGTCCTGGCGCGGGACGATGAAGGAGCGGCAGTTGCTCTCGTTGCGGACGCCGGCCTTGCAGCGGCCCTGGCTGGTCGCGAAGCTCCACGAGTTGCCCGGCGGAATGTAGTTGGTCAGCGCGGAGCGCCGCAGGGCCTCGATGAGCGCCAGGGAGGTCACCCTGGTCGTCGGCGTGGCGCGAATGTGCTCGACCTGTGCGTCCGGAGCAGCGGGAAGCGCGGCGGCCTGGGGGCCGAACAAGGCGGCAGCGATCAGGAGGGCTTGCATATTTGCGGACTGGAGGTGGCACCCTGAACGTCGTGAAGGGCGTGTAGCAGGTATAAGGGGGGCTTTCAAGTTTGAGAACCTAAATGTAGCTTGGTAGTCGAGAAATCGAGGGGGGATTTCAGGCCGGTTTATATACCTGGTGCCCACGAGCTAATGCTCAAGGAAAGCTGAGCCGGTTTTCCGGTCACTGAATAATCAGAGAATACTAATCGCCGCTGCCTGTCTGGGTTGACTGTACGAGCGGCTGAATACATTTTGGAGGACAAGCGCTCACGATGTAGTATTGGAATAGTCTCAATCGACAGGATTACTCGACAACGCCCACGAGGTCTCATGAACATGCCATGATTAATCGGCAAAACGGTTAGTTAATTATATTCTTTCTCGCTCGGCTCGGAGTTTTCTCTCATTCAAGTTAATCGGATACTCCTACAGGCTTGGGAATTGATATACAGGGCGTCACTCTCAATACAACGGAAATGCCGCTTCGGCATGTTGTCGGAAAAGGGATGTTCAGCAGCTTAAATTGAATGCCAACAATTTGACGCCCGGATTGTCAGACTCAGGTCGAGGATAGTGTCCTCGCAATGCGGTGCTTGCCAGTTGAGTATTCAGGAGACAGGAGTGAATCTGAACCTGCCTTTTGACAGTGACTGCAATGCTGCCTCCATTGGAGCTTGGGGTTTGAATGGAATTTGTTGCCGGTTCAAGCGGAACTTGGAAGGAGCCTCACGATGACTTGCCTTATATGCAACTTTTGCCTAAGCATATGGTGACATCCCCGGTGGCCTAACGGTCTAAGACGGATGTCTCTCTCGGATGACTCACCTGCAACTTCCCTGACAAGGGAGGTTGCTGGTTCCAGTCCCGATGAGAGCAACGGGCGGTTTTTCCCCGGTCTCACAATTATCAGTGAGAAGCAGTATGTTGCAAGGATTCAGCTTGTGGTACCGGCCCAGAGTCACCGACGTGCGCAAGGTTTCACTTGAACAGCTGCTTACATATCTTTAGATCACTGATCGAAGGATTGCTCGCTGAATTTCGCAATCAAACAATTTTGATCGATAATCACTGCCTTCACTCGCACATTCCCACTAGTGGTCTTGATCGGTGCCTACTAGTACCTTACCTACCTTAGACCTGATAAACATAATGTCTTATTTATACCTACCCTTCATCCGAACGACGCATCGCAACAAAGGCAACGCAAGCTCCATAGGTACCTTATAGTAGGCAAGAACAGGAATGAAACACCCATAGATTCAGCAGAGATCTACAAGACGTGACCGAGGTAGCCGTCAGCAGTGGGTAGATCTCTACACAGTAGGTGCCGATCTGATTGGTCAATTTCCAGTGTAAGTTTGGTCACCGATTTCGTCATTGACTTTCACCAGGTTAACATTCGAGTCCTCATTTCGTCATGAAGAAGCTCATAGCAGTCAAGGAAGCCTCTGAATTATTAAATAGCCGTCTTGACCACTCCAACTCCCACATTACTCAGTTCTCTTGCTTCATCACGACATGAGCCTTACTGTGACAACTCGACTCCGAGCGACCAGTTGTCTAATACGAACCAGCAAAACAGTGACTGCAGCACGTTCTTCTGATTTTACATTCCTCAAATTTTCACTTAGACCTTACCCTTTGATCCCCAGCCTCGTTACTAGTACTCCCCCAACCACCCGCAGCTTCGCCAAGATGTCTAAGAGCACAGCCGCCGCGTCCCACACGGACTTCAACCGCAACACCCTGTTCGACCTCACGGGCCGGGTGGCGCTCGTGACGGGCGGCGGATCCGGCATCGGCCTCATGATCACGCAGGCGCTGGCCGCCAACGGCGCCAAGGTGTACATTGTGGGGCGCACCGGCGAGAAGCTCGATGCGGTGGTCAAGACGTACAACAAGGACATCGCGGGCGAGATTATCGCGCTGCCGGGCGACGTGACGTCCAAGGACGACGTGGCGCGCCTGGTCAAGGAGGTCGAGTCGCGCGAGCCGTGCCTGTGCATCCTGGTCAACAACGCCGGCGTGAGCAGCAACACGGTGCAGCCCGAGTCCGAGTCGGCGGCCGAGATGAAGCGCAACCTGTTCGACACGGACAAGACGACGGCCGAGGACTGGCTCGAGACGTACCGAGCCGACGTCGTGTCCCTCTACTTCACGACGACGGCCTTCTTGCCGCTGCTGCAGCGGTCCTCGGAGCGGCACCCGCACTGGTCCGGCACCGTGGTCAACATCACGAGCATCAGCGGGCTCGTCAAGGGCGCGCAGCACCACTTCGCCTACAACGCGGCCAAGGGCGCGGCGAGTCACCTGTCGCGCATGCTGGCGAGCGAGGTGGCGGCGGCGGGTCACAAGATTCGCATCAACGCGCTCGCGCCGGGCGTGTTCCCCAGCGAGATGACGGCCAGCAGCAGCGACGAGTTCCAGAAGAGCCACTTGGAGAAGAAATCGTACGAGGGCAAGGTGCCCGCTAACCGGCCCGGCCGGGACATCGACATGGCCCAAGGAATTTTGTCCCTCGTGTGCAACCAGTACATTGACGGCCAGACGCTGGTGATCGATGGCGGGTACACGTTGTCCATGGGGCTGTGAAGGTCCTGATGGGGGGTTTGTGTTGCTGAGAAAGGAGGGGTCTGTCGGATCACTCGGATGAAGAGACTTTGACTCACAGCTTCATCAGTGTCAGATAAGAATGCTCCAGAATCAAGCTAAAAGCAGGTAAATTCCTATCTGAATTTATCACCTTCGTCTCCGATTTTGGGAAGTGTGGAGTTAAAACATTCCGCTGGCCAGGTAGACGGGAAAAGAAGGAGTCACATGCGATTTTCGATGACACTTTACAATACACAAACATCGCTAAGTGCATGGACGGCGACATGGATCATGACATCATCAAGCGTCTGCAAGGCTGGCGGGAACTCGGCAACGGGGGCGCTGGGCTCGGAAGATCGTCCCGGGGTTCGACGTCCCCTTGTTCCTGGTCCGAGGGTTGACGCAGACAACCGTTGAGTTGCTAATCTGCTATCCGTGTGTACAGGCATCATACTGGAGCGTCATGATTGCAGTAATCATCTCGAGAACAGACTTGTGCATTCACAGACCACACCAGTCATGAACCTCACACTGGACGAGGGCTATCATCACCAATTTGTCCCAGGCGCGTCAAGTCGCCGACGTCCCGGAAACCAAGCGGCGCTGTGTTTCCCTAAATATTACCCGCAGAGGAGAAAGCTATGTGCCTTCGTCCCAACCGACGAGCAAACCCAGCTCTGTCTGCCAATCCCGTCCATTCCATCCTCCCACCATAACGACAAATGAGACGGAGGGGGGATGCGGCCCCGAGCCAGTTGCGACTCCTTGCCAACCATTGCCGCCATATCCATCCCGAAAACCCAGGGGAAGCGAGAAACAAGATCGAGGGGGTATAGTCCATTCCATTCCAATCCATCCATGGAGGAGTTCAATCTCGCAATCAAGTCCCTGCGTGACACCTCCCCAACCCCCAGCCAGATGTGAACGCCACGTAGTGCAAAAAGACAAAAACAAAGCAACCTCCCGCCTACTGTCCCTGTCCTGTATCCATCTGCCGGACCGGTTCACTCGCCTGCGGAGTGTGTGCCATTGGATATACCTCCCATCCAGCCTCCCAACCTCCGCCGAAACCACGCAAATGCAATGCTGTGAGAACTGGGGAATAATAAAGCAAAGTGAAATGTAATAGGGATGCTGAGCTGCCCATATCTCGGGCGCTCATGGGGGTATCATATGATGCTGATGCTGTG
The DNA here is from genome assembly GCA_033575675.1 of Parathielavia hyrcaniae. NCBI lineage: Eukaryota > Fungi > Ascomycota > Sordariomycetes > Sordariales > Chaetomiaceae > Parathielavia > Parathielavia hyrcaniae. The sequence goes on along the minus strand of MU863681.1, from coordinate 88,303 downwards.
CCGTGACGTGATGCCGTGAGAGTTGAGTGAAGAAAACCCAAAAAGAAAAGCAGATAGAAGATAAGAATTCCCCAGAGATCCGACCACCGAGTCCGAGGGTGGAGATACCAGAACAAGAAAAGGAAAAAGAGCCATCGCAAACCCAGTCTTGAATCCGTCCAAGTCCAGAGAGGGAAGGAAAAAAAACAGAAACCCTCATTCAAGCTCTGCGGTCTAGATATCCCCGCATCCACTCGATATCCAACCAGCCCACCCGCTCATACGCCTGCCACAGCTTCGACGCCTTGTTGACATCAATCTTGCACGCCTGCTGCGCATCCGTCTTGCGGAACTCCTTGCCGATCCGCGCGCACTCGAGCCGCCGCAAGAAGATGCGCCGCTTGCTGGTGAGGTAGGTCGCGCAGTCGAGCCGTAGGTTGCTCGCTAGGACGAGCTCGTCCGGGTGCAGTAGGTACCGGTGCGAGTCGCTGCTCAGGTCCAGCGCGTTGCCCTTCCAGTCCACCTTGAGGCTGTTGGGCTTGGCCGGGAGCGTGCCGAGCGGCGGCGAGAGGTCCTCCAGGGACGCAAAGTCCTTGTCTTCGCGGTTCGGCGCCACCGTCCGGACCCGAGGCTCGGGCGTGCCGACGCGGATCGTCTCGCGCGGGGCCGGCAACGGCGTGGCCTGGATCGGCTTCGGGTTCTGTGCCCTGACTTTCGGGGACTTGAGCTTCTGCACGCGAACCGTGGGCGCTTTGGTGGTCTGCAGCCCCAGCACGGCAGCAGCCTTGGACGCTGGCAGGATGTGGGGGAGCCCCGGAAGCTTGGTGGGCTGGAACGACGAGAGTGCCGCATGCTTGGTATGCTTGCGGTCGGCCCGGAGAAGCTCGCGCTCCTTGCGCAGCCATTCCTTCGGGTTGACCTGGAACATGCGGAAGCAATTGGATTTGAAGTAGAGGGCAAGTTCGTAATCCTCGGGTCTCGGCGGTGTCGAATCTCGGAAGAGGCTGGCTGGCCTTGACGCAATGTGCTCGTTCACCATCCGCTCCGTCGATGTCCGGAACGTCTCCACAGAGGCCGGCGTTGGTGTAAACAAGGGGCCCGTCGGAGCGCTCGCGGGGGATTCGCCGGCAGGGTAGAGAATCGGATCTTTACCCCCTATGGCCAGAGAAGACGCCGGGTTGATCGTGTTTGCTGCCTTGGAGAATGGGGAAACCGGCGGTGAGAGCGGCTGACGCGGAACGCGCGTCTCAGGGGCTGGGGCTGGCTTTCCGCTTGCCATCTCGAGAGGAGCGGGCTCGGGAGGTGACATTAGATTGCTGATATCGCAGGGCTTCTGGAGCTTCAGCGCCATTGACGGCCTGTCCGGCGGTAGTGAGCACATATCCTGCATCTCTCTTGTCGGCGTTGGGGGAAGATAGGTGGGCGGCGAGGAGGAGGGAGCCGAGGGCGTCCTTGTTGCTGCTCGGTTCTCGTTATGCGACACGGGCTGATGCATCGCAAAGGAAATTGCTGGTTTGTCAGCCATAGCGTCTATGACTGTGTCGATGGAAAGCCGGTGGCGAATGGGTGGACCGTCATCAAGAGACGACGGGCCAGTACGTGGACAATGAGCGTGATGGAGCTTCTTGTTGGGTGCGCGACCAAGCCCTTTGACTTCCTGGAGGTTTGTTGGGAGTTTGAGGGAACAGGCAACAAAGACCGTGCGTGGTCCAGGAACGTTTCAGGTGGCGACCGCTTGCTTCTTTGTAGGGAGAGGAGGGTTGGTGCCGGATCGAAGATATAGAAGATAGTCTCAATTGCTGAATAATAGACAATGGGGGTAGCCGCTATTCATCTATCCAGGACCTGGGTGACAATAAGGGACCGACTGCGGAATAATAGCTGGCGTAAGCCTCGCAATTGCTGATGCTCGGTCAATGGAATCCGCTGGAAGGAGTCGGTCGGGGTGGCGAAAGCGGCTCAAACAGCAGCCCAACTTCATAGCAGCGGCAATCGAATATGCCAATAGCCGTGCCTAACCGTTGCGGGCATGGGTTGAGGGCGTTGAGGACAGGGCGAGGTGAAAGAAGATGAAGGAGAACAGGAATGGTGGGGGGGGGGTCGGATGGCTGTAAGTACCTGTCAACCCGGCACCCACCCCTCCAGGACCTGGCTGCCATCACTTGACGGCTGGCTGGGAGCGAGCCAAGGTCCCAGGCACGGAGACAATTGTCGGGGCAGATTGCGACAGCAGTCACAACGGCGCACAACGCGTCTGTCACTCCAGGCAAGAGACTCCTTGGGATGGGCGGGCACGAATCTGGGGTTGAGGTGTAAGTGGAGGGGTGGTGTGGCGGCCTTCGCTGGCAGGGATGTTTGAACACCGAAGGAGTCATCCACACCCAGTCAGAACACCCCTCTGACACACCCCCGTCTCAGGCAGCATAGCCAATCATGTTGAATATGCCCAGCCCAGCCAATGGTAACCCCGTCAGAATCCCTGCCGTGTTAGGCGACAATAGGACAGGCTAGCGGGAGGTACTTCTGCCCAAAGAGAGGTACTTCTACCACAAGGAGGAGAGCCAATGCTCAGATCAGCATCCTTGATTCATGCAGGACAACCTCTGCCGTGCTCAGAAGGCATCTCTTGACCCGACTGTTGCAACTTGACGACAGCTGCCATGTAGAACCGAAATGTCAAGGCAGGTTTATCGTGTCCGCGACAGTGCGAGTTTTGGCTGCCGTGTGCTTGGACTGTCATCTCCTTGTGTCGACTATGCCCGACCGCTTTCCTGGCGCTTCGAGCGGGTGTGCAACCGCGGAGTCAAATCTGGAGCGCTGGCGAAGCTCGCCATTTTCCAGCAGCATTGTCTCGACCCGACATGGCTTGTTCTAGGAGTCAGCAGCCCCCGGGCTTGTCCGGTGTGCTGCCGGAGGCTGGCAGATCCATCAAGACGCACCATATCCTCTCCTTGTTGTCTCGAGGAGCGGGCACCGCATGCCGGTGGATAGGTCGGATTGTTCCTGTTGCCTGTCTGAGAAGCGCTGGTCCTTCACCAGCCGGGACGCGAGGTTCGACACCGCCTTCGCCTACTAACACAGCAAACGACGTATCAGCCGGCTATGTCGCTTGAGAGAGGGGGGCAATTGGAAGGAGGGGCAAGGAGGGGAAGGAGGGGCAAAACAAACACTCCGTACATCCCGCTTGTACTGTGGTATGCGGACAGTTTCTAGGTGGAGCTGGAATGCCAATCGCGGGCAACGAGCAGTTCTTGCAATTTGACATTCTCCAATTGGGCTGCCATTTGGGCATCGAAGTCGAGAAGCCGACGGCATTGTTGTGGAGTACCAAGGATTCGTCTTTGTAGAGGCCCCAGCGGCCGTCTGGCCTGTCGTCAAACAACGGTCGATACTCCGGAGACGTCGAACTGCTGCAGCCTATCAACCCCGGCCATGTTGCGTGGACGAGGAGGCGAGGCAGGCCAGTGGCACGTGAAGTGACCAATCGCTAGAAGCTTGGAAATCAAGCATGCGGTCCGTTTCGCGCCGTCGTTCCAATCGAGGCGTAATCATGGTCTTGATCGAGTGTTTGAAGTGTGACTCATCGCGGGATTGAGGTTTGGCAGAGAGTGATCCAGTCGAGACAAATTGCACCGCGTGTTGAAATCCACGAGAGGTTCCTGCCCGCTTTGGCTTAGTGCCATCTTCATATCGATAACAAACACTGCCTCTTGTACTCTTGGCATTTTGGAAGTATCCCCAGGGCCCTGCTGACCCCCCAGCTCAGCGGGGAGGGGCGTGGATGTAGCCCTTCACCCGAACATGGCCATGGAGTTCTCCAGCTCAAGGCTCTCTTTCACGATCTTGATTGATATCTCGGTCCACTGCCTTGCTCACTTATTAGTATGTTTCACTTTGGCCAATTGTTTTTGGGCTCAAGAATTGAGAGCAGGTTCCTCTGTGTAGACAACTCTCATGCGCCCACGGCACATCACCTCAGCCTCTGGCGCAATGGATTTGTGGTGCTTCCGCTTCAAGGCTGCCTGGACCGAACGATGGGCATCTCAGTCACTCTCCATTTATTATTGTTCCAAGAAAGAGAGAGTCTTTTATCGCCTGCTATGACACTGATTGATGCTGCCTGGCATCGCCAGACCGTGGTTTCCGACAGTGTTCTCAGTCGGACTTAAAGGATTTATGATTGGTTTCCCTCTTCGTCCGGAACAAAGTTGAGAGACAGCCGCATCAATCTTGGGAGCCTTGCATCCACACAGTTCCCGCCATTTGGGGGTCGGCAAAGGCATCCCGCACACATGACCCCGCGAAACACCACGCTCTGGTCAGACGAGGCAGCTCGAGCAGGTTCCGAATTGAAATGGCAGCCACTTGACTCAGTTCGTGTTACTCAAAATATCAAGGGGACATCCACTTTCCTCCATCCGAACGTCCCATCAGCACCTTCAGGTCAACATCGGTCCATGCTGCCATCACAATCACGCCGGCTTATCTTATCACCCCGCCTTTGAAGGAGGGGCGGCACCCCCTCCTCCCACGTCCTTCCAACCCGGACACAAGCAAAGCCGACAGCGCCTCATCATGTGTGTACTTATCTCCCGAGCTTTCCGATGGGTGTGATTTGGTCATGGGTTTGAATTGTAAACAAGAGGACCAAGCGACTGTAGACAATACTAAGTTCTCGGGCGCCTGGTCGCTCTCCTCTACGCCTACCTTTCTTGCTTCCAGTTCGGAGCTTTGGGAATGATGCTAGGTAGCTTGGAATGCATATGTAGGTAATTTAGTCATTGGTCAATTGGTCGATTGAGCAGCTGCAAGGCGTTGCAGGCAGACAAGCTGGCTGAGCTGGTTTGAGTTTCAGGGCGCTAATACACCACAGCATAAGGGTTTCCCGCCGTTCCGATTGGAGCCACCATTGCCAGCGTCTCGCTGTGTTGTCCGTCTTCCGTTCCCACCTGTACACACGGAGCAATCCCATCGGCCTCTCTCGTCCTTTTACAATGCACAGATGAGCGAACAGGCGTCCACCACGACAGTGGCGCATGAAGCGGACAGCTTCGGCTCCCCGCCCGAATGGGCTGCCTCCCGGGGAGTGACAGCACATGAATCCGGCCGCTCCTGAATTCCACTGCCTCGTCAATTATCGCCGATTGTCCAATCCCTCGTCTGTCTCACTGAGACTGGGCAAACAGGGAAAGTCGGCCAACCCCGCGCGTCTGATCGCCGACCAGGGCTGGGAGCTTAAATTCCCGTCCATGGCAAGCCGGCCGCTCTGCACTGCAGCAAGCCTCGATTCGGCCCTGCATGTATGTATTGGTACTTCAGTCCGCAGGAAGGGATGCATTTGTGCAACCCAAGGTGATCCTCCATTTTTCTGTCACTTTCAATTGTTTTCTGGCATTGTACTGGTTCAGTTGTTTGAGGGACAGAACCAGAATCGTCGGCTTGTTCTGCTTGACATAAGCACACCCCGGGCCCGTCAACCTTGCGTGTCTGGCGATGCTGCGTACCTACGGTATTGTATCTTGCTTGATGTGACAAGGCTGCTCGTCTCTGTACACTCGCGTGTTCAAGGCAATTCGAGCTGCATTGCAACTACCTGATACCTCAGCCCAGGGAGACAGTCCTGGTTGCCTGGATGTTGACATACTACCTTGTGTAGGCAGCCGAATACAAGGTAGAGTACTAAGGTGGGTGCCTTACTAGGTGACGAACACTGATTGTGGCGTTGCGCGCTTGTTGCCACGAATCAACTTCAGGGCGAGATGATCATCTTACGTCCAGATGTCTATGCCGTGGCGATATGTAGACCATGAGCTGGTGCGAGGCCTCAGGCAGACCAAAAGCGCCAGGCTGCTTTCGAAGGCAGCGTTGAGAAGTGACTCTCGAATGGGCATCTTCACGGCTCCTGTGCGGCTGCCTACGTCGAGGTGAATCCGCAGTTGGGGAACTTCCCGGTTCGTAGTGTTCATCTGGCACCCGCTGTCTGTTGTAGATTACTTGGACCAGAACAACGGGCGTTGGTGAGGCTAAGCGTCCATGTTTTGGAACTTTTTGCCGTGTTATTGGTACAAGCACAATACACCGCGCCATTGCATTGTGGAGTTGTTAGCCGCAGCCTTGATGCTCGACCCTCTTTGCAGCAAATTCCTCCAACACCCGGACTGCGCCCGACTTTGCCAAAATCGAGGTTCCATGTCGTACACTCCAAAGTGGAAACTCAGCCTGGAAGTGCCACGCCATTCGACACGCCCCATTGCCAAAGCGGTGTCTGGCAACAGCCATCCTGCTCTCCTTCCAGCCTCCCAGGCGGTCTGGCGAGAGTCTGCCAGTGCCCGTTCTAAGCCATCGTCCCTGACTACTCCAATCGATATGGCCATTCAAAAGGGGACAAGGAGGGGTCCGCGCGCGCGGGTCGGTATTCGATAGCTGTCTGGATCGCTTGTCCGCTGAGATGTAGACGGCGTCTCAAAACATCTTGTAGACGACGTCGACAACGAACGGGGCTGCTTCTAGTTTTAGCATTGGCCTATACTTTTGAAGACCAGTGACGGGAGGACGCACATAGGTACAGAGCAGCAGCGGTCGCGAGGGCGCGCTGGAGCGTGAACGTAGCCTCGGCCTCCGCGGCGTGAATCTCCTCGGGCGAAGCCTGCGGTGGGACTGGATGTAGCTTGTCAGCGACCTTGAACAGCCTGTTCAATATCAGCTGTGGTCACTGCACTTACGGCCTCCGAACATTTTGAGGTGTTAGTGTGGTGTTGGGTGGATTGGCGTTGCGTCGAGATGTGAATAATTGACTGGAAGTTTGTCACCGCAGAAACAAAGGTCCAGATTTTTTTCCGGCCTTTGGAGTCAGTGACGCCATGCCTGGAAGGGACAAGAGGCCGCGCCGCGGATCGCTACCGAGGGACCGCGCCAGACCCTCTCCTGAATCCTGGCCGGGCCGAGAATACCCGGTATCTTCTTATCAAAGCAGACCGATAGCGGTGGATTCATCAGTCAGTGCAGACAGGCCGAGTCCTGGTTTCTACCCAAGTTATGCATGCGCGGGTGAGGTTTGGTTCTTTGCTTCATCAGGGCAGTGCTTCACCGACTCATCCTCCCATTCCCCGGACGACAGCGGCAGATATGAGGTCAATTGGCAAGTTCTGAGAGGAACGGGTCTGGATTTTTTGACGTCAATTGTCGCCAACGGTTCCTGGTCTTGGCAAGCAAGTTCCGACCATTTTCGTCCCTTTTTTCCCCCCTCCGCTGCGGCCCGACACTCGGGGTGGCGTAGGGCGTGTCTGGTAGGGAGAAACGTTACGGAGGTAAGATACACAAGGAGCCGTGGCTTCAACTGGGCTGCTACTCGTCGGTATCGCCCCAAAGTCATCGCTTTGAGGACTGTGGGTTAACTTGGTTGCTCTGAGACAGACGGGCGTTGCATCCGAAAAACACCCTTTCCCTTGATACCTTAAGTAATGGCGGCGTCGCGGCAAATTGGCCGCCTCAGCCGCACGCTGGGTGCTTCGGTGCTGGCATCCCGCACTGCTGCACGCCACGCGCGGCCACGCATCTACTCGGCATGCTCCTCTCACAGCACAACCCTCCTCCGGTGGACCAGCTCGGCCACCGACACTACCGAGGCCCGCCCCTTCGTCAGGTTACCGGAGCTATTCCCGACCCACGAGAGCTTTGCCAACCGCCACATTGGGCCCGACGAGGAGAGCACACAGCAGATGCTCCAGGCCCTCACGCCGCCCACCGAATCTCTCAACCAGTTCATCCAGCAGGTCATCCCTGCCGACATCCTCTCGTCCCGCGAGCTTTTCCCCAGGCCTCGCGATGCCTTCGACTCGGCTGTTACCCGCGCTACCAAGCAAGGCCACCAAGAATGGGAGGTGCACGCCCTCGGCCGCGCTGCTGCTGAGAGCAACGAGTCCAGCAGGAAGAACTTCATCGGCGCGGGCTACTACGGCACCATCACCCCGGAAGTCATCAAGCGCAATGTGCTCGAGAGCCCCGCCTGGTACACCAGCTACACGCCCTACCAGCCCGAGATCAGCCAGGGTCGCCTCGAGTCTCTGCTGAATTTTCAGACTCTAGTTTCGGACCTGACGGCTCTTCCCATCTCGAACGCCAGTCTCCTGGACGAAGGCACCGCAGCTGCTGAGGCAATGACCGTTTCCATGAATGCACTCCCGGCCTCACGGGCGAAGCGCCCTGGCCGAACCTACGTCGTTGACAAGAACGTCCACCCACAGACCCTGAACGTCCTGCGCAGTCGTGCAGAAGGGTTTGGCATCAACGTGAGGGTGATGAATCTTTCGGGGTCCGACCTTTCCGAGCTGGCAAGCGTGGGCGACAATCTTATCGGTGCCCTGGTGCAGTATCCGAACGCGTACGGCCAAGTGCGTGACTTCAAGGGTCTTGCCGATGCCGTACACAAGCAAGGCGCCCTGCTCAGCGCCGCCACCGACCTGTTGGCCCTCACGGTCCTCACTCCCCCTGGCGAGTGGGGAGCCGACATCGCCTTTGGCAATGCGCAGCGATTCGGTGTGCCCTTGGGATTCGGGGGTCCGCATGCGGCCTTCTTTGCCATCACGGAAAAGCACAAGAGGAAGATGCCCGGTCGCCTCATCGGCGTGTCCAAGGACAGGCTCGGGGGCCGGGCTCTTAGACTCTCGCTCCAGACCAGAGAGCAGCACATCAGGAGAGAGAAGGCCACCAGCAATGTCTGCACCGCTCAGGCGTTGCTGGCTAACATTAGTGCCTTCTATGCTGTGTACCACGGCCCTGCCGGCTTGAAGAAGATTGCGGAGCGGTGCAATCTGGGCGCGAGAGTTGTCCAGTCTGCTGCCCGCCACTTCGGCCTCGACTCTGGCTCGGAACCGGTGGCTTTCGACACTGTTGCCATCTCCTGCCCAGGAAAGGCTGAGGCGATCATGGGCCTCGCGAGGGATGAAGGGATCAACATTCGTTTGGATGGTCCTGATGGGGTTGTGATCAGCATCGACGAGACCGTCGAGGAGCGCGATCTCCTAGCCATGATCAAGGTGTTCTCTGAGGTTGGCAGCAGCAGCTCGCCAGACGCTCTCGCTGAGTACGCTCCGCTGCTCAAGCGGTTTTTGGAGGACGCTCAGTCGGGTAGCACCCTCGACCATGTTCCCGAGGCCCTTCGGAGGCAGTCGGCATTCCTGACGCATCCCGTTTTCAACACGCACCATTCCGAGACCGAGCTGCTCCGCTACATCCACCATCTCCAGTCCAAGGACTTGTCCCTGGCGCACTCAATGATCCCCCTCGGGTCCTGCACCATGAAGCTCAACGCCAGCACCGAGATGGCCCTCATCACACTTCCCGGCTTCTCCAACATCCACCCGGCGGCTCCTGCCGAGGACACGAAAGGTTACCGAAATATCATCAACGCGCTCGAGGATCAGCTCAAGGAGATTACCGCCATGGATGGCGTGTCGCTGCAGCCGAACTCGGGCGCTCAGGGCGAGTTCGCCGGTCTCCGCGCCATCCGCAAGTACCACGAGAGCAGGGGAGAGTTGAAACGCGATATCTGCCTGATTCCCGTGTCCGCCCATGGCACAAACCCGGCCTCGGCCTCCATGGCCGGCATGCGCGTCGTGACGGTCAAGTGCGACTCCAAGACGGGCAACCTGGACTTGGCGGACCTCGAAGCCAAATGCGCGCAGCACTCGAGCCAGATCGGCGCTATGATGATCACGTACCCCAGTACATTTGGCGTGTTTGAGCCGCATATCAAGAAGGTTTGCGAGATTGTGCACGCCCACGGCGGCCAGGTGTACATGGACGGCGCCAACATGAACGCTCAGATCGGGTTGTGCTCGCCGGGCGAGATTGGCGCCGACGTGTGCCACCTGAACCTGCACAAGACTTTCTGCATCCCGCACGGCGGCGGCGGCCCTGGTGTCGGCCCCATCTGCGTCAAGCAGCACCTGGTTGACCACCTCCCTACCAAGGCCGTGGCCAATGTCGACGACCCGAACCACCCAGTCAGCAGCGCGCCCTACGGCAGCGCCAGCATCCTGCCAATCAGCTGGGCATACAATGCGATGATGGGTGAGTTCTCCGTATCCTGAAGAGCCAAACACGGCGGCTAACCCATCTTTGATATCAGGCGGCGAAGGGCTCCGAAAAGCAACCGCCATCACCCTCCTCAACGCAAACTACCTCCTCAGCAAGCTCAAGCCGCATTACCCGATTCTGTACACTAACGAGCACGGGCGGTGCGCACACGAGTTCATCCTCGACGTGCGGCCCTTCCACGACACGGCGGGCATCGAGGCCATCGACATCGCCAAGCGCCTGCAAGACTACGGCTTCCACGCGCCCACCATGAGCTGGCCCGTCGCCAACACGCTCATGATCGAGCCGACCGAGTCCGAGTCCAAGGAGGAGCTGGACCGCTTCGTCGACTCCCTGGTGAGCATCCGGCACGAGATACGCGAGGTCGAAGAGGGGCGCGCGCCCCGTGAGGGCAACGTGCTCCGCATGGCGCCGCACCCTGTGGCCGATATCATTGCCGGCGACGGCGATGCGGGCGCCAAGTGGGACCGGCCGTATACCCGCGAGAAGGCGGCCTATCCGCTGCCATGGTTGAGGGAGAAGAAGTTTTGGCCGAGCGTCGCGCGTGTGGATGATAGTAAGCTCTCCTCTCCCTTTTTTTGCTGCTCAGCTGGGCTTGTGGGCAACAGAGTACTAATGTTGTAAATAGCATATGGTGACATGAACTTGTTCTGCACCTGCCCTCCTGTTGAAGATCATAACGACATTTCGTCCGTTCGGGATGCTTAAGGAAAAAAGCGAGAGAAAAGACATCAACTAAAGGGGGAAAGGAGGTTCGGGCTAAACGTCGGGGGAGGGGACATCTTCAACAAACCACATATTTTTTCTTCAACACTAGGTTTTTCAACAAGGTTCAACAAACGCATATACCCAGCCAGACGACATGCAATGAGCATTTGGATCGGATTTCAACCACGGACGGGGCTCCAGGGGGCTTCAGGGTTGGGGTGTGCAAGGGGGGGTTCAACCAGGCAGATACGACAGGGATGTGAGGATAAATGTCTTGCTCCTTGCTATTTCAACATTAAGAGATGTAGAGGCTGGGCACATCACGCAGGTATCTGGCTGCGGGTTTAGCACGTGGTGCTTAGCGGAATCGGAGTTCAACATCAGGGGAGGGATATGGGCAGGCGGGCGGTGCTTAGATAGACGAAAGAAACTGGAATACTGTTCGCTGGTTTGGATCGATCGTGTTATTGACGGAGCTGGCTGTGAGGAATCAGGGGCAGAGGCCGGATCCTCTCAACGGCGCGCTGTTGGAGGGTAAGGAGTAAGGGGTGGTCATCGACTCCTGCGGTTCCTCTGGCCGTACTCATAGGCGGATAACTCGCTATGGATGACTCGGGCCCTGGTATATCCATACCAGTACTGCTAAACACCAATCTAGTGTCAAGCACGAGCTAGTCATCAAGCATGAGGGCTGTCGTCAAGAAGCGACCGATTGTTCAGGAGAAGCATTAGCTCACTTGGTACTGGCCACACCTTCAACGAGAGACTCTTCGCTGACGGCAGGCTCATCCTGATGAAAGACTCGCCCTTGACAGCAAAACCGCTCTTGACAAGAGGCTGTATGTCGACAAGATGCCCGTCCATGCCGAAAGACTCGTCGTTACACAACAAGGATATCTTGGTCTACCGAACGCCGGCACATGCACGAATCTATACCGGCCCCCTCTCATCCGCTGCTTTCAATTTCATCAGATTTCATCGTTCAACGCCTCAATTCACATCACGCCTCAAATACCAACACCAACCCATCGTCCCCCGCCGTAACCACTCTCTCCCCCGTCTCGCCCTGCACAAACCCCAACACTCCGCCACCCTCCCCTCCCCCGCGATGACCCCTCCACTCCTTAACCAACCCGCTAACAGCACCACCACCACTACTACCAGCCACCGCCCCTGAAGACGCCTGCTGTTGTTGTTGCTGTTGACTAACCCCAGCAGTAGCTCCCCTCAGATCCCACCTCCGGACCACCCCGTCCAGGCCGCACGAAGTGAGCAGCCAACCGGCGGCCGCGCCGGCCGCCTTGCGGACAAAGTCGACCTTGACGACCGACTCGCCGTCGTGGGCGCCGCGGAGGTGCTTGCGCACGGCAAAGGACCTGGCGGCGTCAAACACAGCGATAGAGCCGTCGACGCTCCCGGCGGCGAGCAAGGGGGTCGAAGGGTTGGGGCTGAAGGCGAGGGACTCGATGCTGTCGGACTGGACTGCGATGGCGGCGAGAATGGCGCCTACTTGGGCCGAGGCTGCTGCGGCGGATTGTTGCTGTTGTCGTTGTTGTGGTGGTTGTGGTTTGGAGAGGTTGCGCGGGAGGCCAACGATTCGGATGGCGCCGTGGGCGCCGCCTGCGGCGAGGATGCCCCCGCCGGGGGAGATGGCGAGCGAGTAAAGGCCGCCTTCGACGGCGAAGCGCTGGTCGGCGTCGGTGAGCGATATTACCGTTTGGCCGTTGTCGGTGACGAGGGATCTGGCCGCTGCGGCGCCCCAGACATCGTAGACGTGCAGCGAGGCATCTTCGCTCACGGTCGCGAGCAACAGGCCGTCGGCGGTCCAGGTGCCCGCGGTGCAGGGCCCCGTGTGGAGGAAGTAGGACTGGACGATCTGGATTGGGTTGGATGGGTCCGAGGCGTCGAGAGTGAAGACCCAGACGGAGCCGTCCGAGGCGCCGAGGGCGATGGTGTTCGGGTAGTCGGGCGAAGGGCAAGGCGCGAGCCAGTTGACTTCTTCTGTTTCTTGTGACTCGGCGACGAATTGGAACTGGGCGGTGGAAGAGGTTGCGGATACGGCGTGGACGCGCAGGCGGCCGTCCATGCCGCCCGACACGAGAAAGTCGCCGCGCGGGAGGGTGAAGGTGAGTGCGTTGATGCTGTCGGTGTGGCCCTGGATGGCGAACAGGGGCTGTAGCTCGGTGCTTTGCGGGTTGTCTGCGGCGGACGGGTCCGAGTTGTAGCTTGGCGGGAGAACGGGGCGCGAGACGGCGGCCGAGGTGTCGATCACGTAGCCCATGCCCGGGGCGTCGTCGGCGTCGCCTTCGGAGCCGCCCGTGGCGATGATGTTGGGGTAGAGCGGGTGTTGCGCGACGGCAAAGACCGAATCTTTGTGGCTGTCAAAGTAGGCGATGCTGTCGTTCTGCAGGAGAATTTCCTCGCCCTCGTCGTCGGAGCCCATGGCGACATCGCCGTCGGCATCCTCGCCCTCGAGCATCTCGTCCACGTCTTCCTCGGCGAGCATCTCGGGCTCGTCGTCCTCGTGGTGGTCGCGGTGGGGTTCTGACGACGACATTGTGGCGTTCTATGGACCCTCGAGGTGTTAAGTATGGTGGGAAGATCAAGTCTGCGGCGTGTCGGTACCTCGAACGTCCAGCGGTGCGGCAGTCCACAGCCGTTTATAAAGTGGGATGGTTTGGCGGGGTCAATGATTTTTAATCCCTGCTGATCGCGGGTTGGCTCCCAAAAGACGGACGGGTCCGGCTCCCACTAGACTGACGGGTCCGTCTCAATTAACGTAAACTATCACCTTTCCGGTCAGACCACCTTTCCGGTCATTTTTGAGCCCCGCACCCCACCACGTCGAGTTTGGACACACCTCGCGACACGAAAGAGAGTCAATTCGGAATGCAATCTACATATTTCGAGTCCTTATTTACAAGGGCATTTTCTGGCGTTGTGCTCGATTGAGCCGCAAACACTACACTTTGGCTGCGCACGCTTTCGCGCCTTTGGCGCAGTCGTTTCCGATGGCCCCGCCTCTCCTCCTTCGACCTCTCGACGGGCTTCCTGGCTTCCTTGACTCTTCTGAGGAGCATTCTGGGAGGCCTCGATCTGAGCTATCCCTTCTCCAATTGTCATAGTCCCTCCTGTTTGAATAAAAGCCCGGCGTGCCCGCTTTTTCCTTTGTCGAGCATTTTCGGCTCGGAGTCGTGAGTTCTCTTCCTGCAAAAGAACAGCGTTATGCATCGCCATCTGGCAGCCCTTGATGATTTTCTGAAGCGCCTGATCTGTCGGACTTATCTCTCTCTGGCGTTTCCGCTGGAGAGAGTCAAGCTCGGCTATATTGACTGGCGTTTTGAGAGGTAGACTTGGCGGTTGCTCAGGGGCAGGGGGAGGACTTGGTGTCCGTATCTTAGTTTGTAGCCGAAAAAGGACCTGATTTGGATCGAAAGGCAAGAGCCCTGTAGCTCTAAAGCCACTTGCGATGTTCTTTGGGCTAAGTGTCTTTTTCCGAGCTTCAAGAAACAGTTCGAGGAACCTTGGTTTGTCGATGTGATAAACCCCGAGTGCGATCATCGCTTTGACAAGGTCGCCGTACGTCCGCTTAAGCACAGCGAAACAGCTAACGTCAAGAGGTTGGAGGTAGTGCGACGAGTGTGGAGGCATGCACTCTGTAAGGATCCGATGCTCGGTACAAAATTTGTCGAATTCAGGCGTCAAATGGCTTCCATGGCCGTCGAGAATGAGGAGCCGATATAGACCAACAGTCCGGTTCCGAGTTTGTGGCTCGAAGACCTCTCGAAGCCACTTGAAAGTAAGCTCATCGGTTGTCCAGCCGTTATCGCTAACTCCAGGCATGTCTTTGGCAGGACTGAGCTGTCGTACCATGACGAAATGTGGACTTTGCCTTCGAAGATGATCATCGGATCAAGACTCCAGCCAGATGCGTTGATGCACTCGATGACACTTGTCCACTCTCGATATCCCGGCTGAATAACAACAGGTCGATTCCGTCTGTCAGACCGAGTGACTACTTTAGACGTGCTTGCAACGCCCATCTGGAAGCCAGTCTCGTCAAAATTAGATATCGTTGTCGAGAACACCATAGTCGGTGATAGTCTTTTGCACCCGTGCAAACCACGCTGAAATCTACTCTGGGTCTTCGCATAAGGCTCGCTGATAGTCTTATTTCCTAGAGTACTCCGTCTCCAGATGGGAATGCCGATGAAGAAGCCGTCGGACCCAGTTCTCGTCAACCGTCATTGCTGGGGCCGGGGTGGATGTGATAGACGCGTCTAGTACCATGAAGCTTCCACGCTCGCGGACGAGAAGGTCGGCCATCTGTCGGATATAGCCAATTGTTGGCGACATCCCACGGTCGTCCAATGACTCGATCCATTGAATCAGGGCAGCTTCTTCAGTCGGGAGTAGCTTTCGATTCTTGACTTGCGCTTGTTGACGCGAAGAACCCCCTTTGACGCGTTCTTGGAGAGTCGTCCTCGGTACGTCGAATGCAGCTGCCGCCCTGCGAATACTCTGAATTTGGCCTGAGCGCAAGGCCTCGACCGCTAATTGGATCCTATCTTCGTGCTGGAGAGGCTTTGGCATTTTGCCGGGCGTGGTAGCACGGTAAGGTGCATCCGAAGCCGACGTGGTGGGGTGTGGGTTGGAAAGTGGCCGGAAAGGTGGTAGATACGTTAGTGGGAGCCGGAATGTGCGTCTAGTGGGAGCCCCTCGCGGGTTTGGTCTGCTTGATAAGCAACCCGAATCCTTGCGGCGGTTCCAAAAGATTCTTTTGCGCAGCTCTCATCAACACTGGAACCTCTGGAAGGCTTTAAGTTTCCCTTCTTGGCCAGATGAGCTCCACGCACGGTTGCCCGAGGTTTGGTCTCTCAACACCCTGACTCGGAATATTACCGAATCACCTAGCTAAGAAGGTACCAGACTCAGGCGCTCTAAACACAGCTTTGCATTGTGTGCTGCCCTTGCATGCCAGCCCGAGCCTCCCAGGGCGCATTGGATAGGTATTCATGCACTGGACAGATGCACTATGTAAAGCAAGTCACGACTCAGGCTGTATGGAATATCGCAATACGAAATGAACAGAGCAACCCCTTCTATTAGTACCTCAACACCGAACGCCTCTATACTGGCCTGTATCCGTCACTTTTCCTGCCCAAATCCCACATCTAAAATCTACCAGCCAAACTCATCATTCAGCCACCCATCATCTCGATGATAGCAACAAAAATACAAAAACAACCAAGCCCCCCAGTCATAAGAATATGTCCTCTAAACGACATCTCACCCTCTCGACCTAGACCCTACTCGGCCTCATCATCCGTATCCGGCGGATGGGGCGTCCCCTTGGGGCTGTTCAACCAGTCAATATGCCTCAGCCTGCGCCTGACCTCCCTCTCCTTGAGCTCCTTCTTAGTCATCTTCTTCTTCTTCTTGGCCCTAAACGCCATGCTCTCACCCGTGACCCCAACATTGTCCTCCACCCCGCTGTTCACCGCGCTGCTGACCGCGCTGCTGCTCAGCGCAGGGGTATTCAGCCCACTGTTGATGGCTGACGCTGGCTTGCTGGAATCCTCAAACCGATCCAGGCTCGCGGCCGCGGTGCCCTTGTGCGTGACCCGCCCGTCGACGACATGCCACTGCTCGGCGGCGAGGGCGCCCACAAACTCCTCGTTGTGGGAGATCATGACGACGCCGCCGCGGAAGTCGCGGATGGCGACGGCCAGTCCGCCGAGCGAGTCGCGGTCCAGGAAATTGGTCGGCTCGTCTAGCACGAGCAGATGCGGGTTGTTCCACATGGCGCCGGCGATGACGACTTTGACTTTCTGCCCGCCCGACAGCGAGCCGATCTCATTGTGGTTGGCAATCTCCGGGTCAAGGCCGAGGTCCTCAAAGTGCTTGGATATGACCGACGGCTGCAGCTCGCGGTAGCCGAGCCCTTCGCGCGAGGCTTCGTGGTCGTCGAATTCCTGCACGAGCTTGGCGAAGCCCAAGTCGAGGAGCGTCTCGCGCGAGATCATGGTGTTGTGCTTGGGCAGGAAGCCACGCCATTTTCTGGGCACCGAGAGTCAGTAATAAGCCACCGTCGGATAACCAGGGGCGCAACTTACACCTCGTATTGGAACGTCTTCTTGTACTTTTGCCGACCGACCAGCGCCTCGATCTGGCGCTTGCCCTTGCCATCACCGACGTCGATAAACTTGTCCATCTGCTCGCGGTCCTTGTCCGACAAGATGCGCGTCTGCTTCATATGCACCTCGCGGTCGTCGCCGTGGGCGTACCGCCACTGGAGGTACTGGTTGGGTGTCTTTTCCAAGTGCATCTCGACGTGCTCGAGCGCGTGCTGCTTGATGTAGCCGATGCGCAGGTTGGGATGTTTCTCGACCCTCCCCGACGACGGTATCACCTCGCCCGTCAGCAGCTTGATCAGCGTCGACTTGCCGGCACCGTTGGGGCCGATGATGGCCACGCGCGACGACAGGGTGAGCTGGCAGGAAACGTCGCTCAGGGAGGGTTTGGACGCGCCAGGGTACGCGAACGAGACGTTGGTCATGCGGATGATGGCGCGCGTTTGGGACTTGACGCCCGAGAGGATGCCGGGCGGCGGGAACTTGAACTGCACGTTGGAGGCCGAGAGCGTGTAGTAGCTCTTGGCCTCGGGCTTGACCTTGACAAAGGCAGCGAGGTTGCCCTTGTAGTGGCCCAGCTTCTTGTTCGGCTCGTAGTGGTAGATGTCGGTCGTGACCTCGTCGAGGAAGCCCGAGTCGTGGGACACGATCAGGCTGGTGATGTCGGTGTGCGACTTGAGGTAGTTCTCGAGCCACTTGATGTTTGCCACGTCAAGATGGTTGGTGGGTTCGTCAAGCAGCAGAACATCGGCTCGCTGCAGCATGGCACGGGCGAGAGCGAGCTTCATCTTCCAACCACCCGACAGCGAGCCGACCTTCTGAGACTGGCGACCCTCGGGGCCAGACGTAAAGCCAAACTCTTCCAGAACGGCCGAGATCCTCTCCCTGCCCTCCTTCGCGATAGTTGGATCTTTGGAGACAAACTCGAGGATGCTGATGTCGGCGTCCTCGCCCTGGTTGTGCTCCACATAGCAGGTGCGCAGCACGTCCTGGGGTGGGAAGCCCTCCAGCTTCCCAGAGGCAATGCTCCTCATCAGGGTCGACTTGCCCGCACCGTTCCTGCCGCAAAGGCCATAGCGGTGCCCCTTGAGCAGTCTGAGATTGGTGTGGGACAGCAGAAGCATGCCGCCATAGGCAAGCGAGAAGTCGGCATTGACAATCTCAATCTCGCCGTCGTCCTCCTTCTCGGGAACGCCGTATTTGCGGTGGTCTTCCTCGACGTAGTACTTGAGAACAGCAGCCGCGACAGCTTCAACGCTCGACGTCAGGGTTTGAAGATAGGGCGTAATTCTGGCAGGGATGCGGTCCAGCTGGCGGTGGTTGACATCCTCGCTGAGCATCTCGCAGACGTACGGGCCCGCCAGATCGTACGCGGTTACATCGCCAGCAATGCCGCCGTTCTTCTTGATCTCGGCATCGAGGACTTTGGCAACGTCCTCGGCGGTGGTGCGCTCGACGACAGCCGTCTTGTCATCGCCCATAGCCCTGTCCATGACGCCCAATGCCCGGGTCGCCAGCTCGCGAACCTCGGGGAGCGAAGCCCTGCCAACGACGCTCTTGACGCCGGGCTGAAGCTTGGGCAAGAAGGTCCGGGCCTCGATCGGGTCATGGACGAGCTTGGTAAGATTCTCGGTGATCACGACCGTCTGACGGAGAACCTCCTGCGGGGTCGTGGGGTTGTTGAGCGAGCGCTCAAGAAAGGGTGTGAGGAGGGCCAGGACGGGGGACGTCACAATGGCAACAAAGGTGGTCTGCGACAGGGCGTGGATGGCCTTCTGCAGCGCTTCGGCCGAGGGATGGTGCATGGTCTCGATAAGGAGTGGAATCCGGGGGGCCACATCGTCGTTGGAGAGGAGAGATGTCAGCGAGGACATGGTTTTGACGGCCTGCTTCTCCACCTCGGTCTTCATATCAAGCATGGCGTTCTCCACGATGGGAATGAGACGGGCAAGTTTGGCGCCCATTGCCTCGCGCAAGAAATCCTGCTCTGCAGCCTCCTCCTTTGTGCTCCCTACTGTAGTCTTGGCCTTGTCTGCCATCTTCTGCATCAGCTTGAGTGCGCCGACAACACCCTGCCACTTGCCGCCGGATTTCGAGATGTATTCGGTGAGAGCGGGCAGGAGGCCAACGACCAGGGCTTCGGCGCTCAGGTTGGCGAACTGAGCATCGATGCCGTACTGGGCGGCATCGCGGACGACAGCGCCCTTGTCGGCAAGGGCATCAAGAGCGACACCAAGCATGCCGCCATGTTGGAGGAGGAATACGAGTTCGCTGATGGGCTGACGCGGGGGGAAGCGTTCGAAGAGGGCGCCGAGGAGGTTCTGGGCGCTCTCGCGACGGAGTCCGCTCTTCTTGTCGGCAGCGGCCTTTTTGACCTCGGCGAGGACGCCGTAGTGGTGCAGGCCCTGAAAGCCGACCGAGTTGAGGAGCAGCTCGCAGAGCGCGTAGCAGGCCTCGATGGAAGCAGACGAGGTCCTGGCGGTGAAGATGGTGTTGATCATGGACGAGACGTCGGCCTGAGAGGGAGGCGGGGCAGCGCCGTTGGGCGCCTTGATGGGCACTGTCATTGTCGGCGGCGACACAGGATGCGGCATCATCTATCAGGTCTCCGGCCAAGGATGCGTGAGCGCCTGGTTTCGCGCCTGGTTTCGCGACAGACAGGCGTGGCGCGGAGGGCGTCGCGGTCAGGTACAAACGAGGCGCAAATTTATCCCTCGGTTTCGGTGATGAGAAATGGCCCAACTTATTTCAGAGACTTGAAATAATTGCCCCGCGCATGGGTTTTTTGCTGCGCAAAAGCGTTATCAGTTGGGGCTTATCGTACCGCTCGGCAGCCCGCCTTCCAATCAGGGGCATGTGGGCCAGCATGTGCTTGCAGGGGGCTGTGTTTTTGGCTCGATCCGCCTCCAACAAGTCTCGGGAAACCTTGGGGACTTCAACTGTTCAACACACTGCATTCAACAACAAGGTTTGCAAGAGACCTGTCTTGGGCCGTTTAAACCCTCTTGCGCTTGCTTCCAGCTTATACCTTGCAGTTTGATGGCTATTTTGGCTCGAGCCTAGCCATGTCGTCACCTTTGGATCTCTGTTGTGTTGGCATTTGCTTACCTACGCGCCATCGCGTCCGAATTGCCGCGATCCCCAAGACTGTGACCTTTTGTCATCAGTGCTGCGAAGAGTAGTGAGAGCTGAGAAAGCCTGACGGCAACATTGGAGCAGAGGCTTTTATGGCCACTGTCATCAAAGTCTGAGGATTGTCACCATGCAAGGAGCCTGCAAGAAATACAGCAATATTGCTATTGTCGGCCACCGAAAGTTGAGCGAGACGATGTTTCTAACAGCTCTGCTAATGCCGTTTTCCTTCAAGAAGGCTCCAGCTCCAACACTCGGCGGCGCTGGGACATTCGCATCACGAGCACTGCCCAGACTCCATGCTTGCCTATGAGTTTTGACACTCCACTTCAATTCGTGGGCCTGGCTTGTCTGTGCCCGTAATCACAATGGACGTTCACAGTGAGTCCGCGATCCCAGCGCGGCCGAGCAACCCCACGAGGCTAGGGCTAATAGATCATTGAAATGGAAAAAAGCGGTTCATCCTTATGACCTGAAACCCGTCGGGCCGTCATGATTTGCTCATGTCTTTGTATCGGACTATTGTGAGCTCGATATTGCATCTCCCGGGTTCTCAATGACTTGATCATTGTGAACGTAAAGTACCTTACCTGATGTAGAGTCAGGAGAGCCTGCCAGCATCATCTGTGATACGTCAAGATGCCATGCTCTGGCGAAGAACGAGGTAACGTGTCATAAATGGGCTTTGTGCTTGCCAGCGTGCTGGGGCATTGCTCACTCCAAATAAGGTACCTTGCGTACCTACCTTACATCAGAGGATGTCCGTGCTGCATGTGAACATTGACCATAGCACATTGATGGATAGATCCAGGATAAAACAATGACAACATCACACGACCTTGATGACAGCAATCTGCACTGTACTATCATTGCTATGGCTCGATGCTTGCTCCAAGCATGAGTCAATGCAACTGACTATAAGGAGCCATAGGCACACCCGATCATCTTTCAAATGTCTGGTACCTCGGCCTCTCCTAGTACTGCAAGCTCACCACTACACTCCATCACCATCCACGACGACAAACACTACAACTCAAACACTTTAATCTACCCCCAACGTCTTGTCGCTCAAGTCGACATTCCCAACGTTTCACCACATAAATTTTGATCACCGAGCTAGACGCTACCATCGAGAGCAGCCAAGTCAACCTACCTTATCCTCAGTCCACATCAATCCCGTCTCGCCCGTCATGTGCGAGGCAACCCAGGTCTACTTTTCCTGCGGCTGCAAGGGCCCTTGCGTGGTCAAGATACCGCAACACAGATACGGGGACTCTTACTCGGACTGCGCACGCCGCCTCTGCACAACGATAACATCAGTCGAGAACATGGTCCTTCCGTACAAGTGCTACGCGCACAGGGTGGACTGGCCACTTTGGTAGAACCACAGAATTGAGGTGAAGCGCAAGAGCAAGCAAACGAACAGGGCTTGGGGGAGGCGTTTTGGAAAGGAGGTGGTAACTGGAACCCATCCGGTCCATCTCGTTGACCATGGTGCCTCATAATGATCTGGTGTCACTTTGCTAGCACGATGGATTCACGATCTGCTCCATCGACTGGAGCAACCAGGATAAGGAGGTAGCTGCTCTGACACCGGACTCTCGCTCGTCATGGACATCGATACTGCGTTTTTGGCATCTATTACTGCAAAGAAATAGACAATGGAACCTACTTGCCTGCAATGATGACTGAATAGAACCTTGGAAAACGTATTCTGCTCGTGCCTGCTAAAGTGACCGTGATTTCCGCAACGGCAATACGGGAGAAGTCACTACTTCCTATCTACATGCTTAGAGAGGGTCGCACAACTTGGAAGACTCAGCTGTCCTTCATTTAGCCTTGTATTACATATCTTTGATGCAATATAGCATTGTGCCGGATAGTACTTACTGTCACCGTCTTGCTATTTATGTTTAATCTGGCAGATACGAAGCATTGCGTCTCTTTTCAAGTTCTCAATGCGCTAATCAAAGCCGTGGAACTCGTTCTGCGGGTGCCTGGTCCATAGCCGACAGCCGAAATGGTAGGAGAATGAGCCAATAACTTGTTCAAGATGGTTTGCATGGCACCTCAAAAAGGGCCTTCGCATCTGGCGTGTTCCCCCGGGGACCTACAACTTTCTCATCGCCCATCTTGTGTGGGCTGTCGGCTTTCTGATATCAATTGTATAATTTGCATTGACCAGAACCGGCTGTTGAGAGAATGAGAAGCATCTACATCGGCCTCACAGCTGCGGTCTGCTGGGCTGGAGTCCTCAGCGCCAGTCCTCGACCGGCACCAGAAAGGGGGGATGTCGACATGGCCATGTCTAGCCGACACCGTCTTCCATCAAAGCACAATGGCCGATCCCCCTACGCCAGCAGCGGCTTCGCCGAGCTAAGGTTGCGCCAAGCAGACTCCCAGTGTGGTGCTGAGTACGGAAGGTGCCCCGGCGATTTGTGCTGCTCGAGCTACGGCTTCTGCGGCGACTCGGTTGACCATTGCCACCCTCTGTTTGACTGCCAGACGCAATATGGGACCTGTGGATGGCCGAGAGTTGTCCCTCAGCCAACCACCACCGATACTTCGACAACGTCGGCTCGACCTTCAACCACGAGCACCAGCTCTACCACGACATCCCGCCCGCCGACCACAACCTCGTCAACAACCACGTTGAACAGACCTAGCACTGCAGCAACTACGTTAGCTTCCACCATCCCCATCCCAACAGGCAGCCTCCAGATCACCACCAACGGGCAGTGCGGCAACACCACCATGTGCATCGGCAACCCCAACTTCGGCCCCTGCTGCTCCCAGTTCTTCTGGTGCGGCTCCTCGCTGGAATACTGCGGCGCCGGTTGCCGGACCGAGTTTGGCGCCTGCGTGGGCGTGCCGGGCATCCCCGGAAACCCGTCCACCAACGGCACTACTTCAGGAGGCGGCCCCAGCATCATCAGTGCCACTCCGACAACGACGAGCACCACCACCAGCAGCACAACATGGGTTGCTCCGTCTTTTACGTTGCCGTCCGGCCAGCGGTCCAGCACCGACGGCAGGTGTGGCAGTGGCGTCAATTGTCTGGGGTCTGCCTTTGGACGTTGCTGCAGCCAGTTTGGGTGGTGTGGCGATGGGGATCAGTTTTGTCCCTACATTGTCAACTGCCAGCCTGAGTTCGGGCATTGTGATCCGCAGTAGATGGGTGCATCTAAGCGTTGCGCAAGGTACCTAGGTACACTATTGGAAGACTGGGTGGATGTTGGGAAAGGGGTGATGTGGTACTCAGGTACATTGACTAGGGCACGCTATGTATTTTACAAGCTAGTCCTAGATGTGGTATGTACCTAAGGTACCTTAGATAGCAAATAATGGCGTAGGTGTCTTCTCCGTAGTCGAGTTCCAATAAGTGGAGTAGTTCTAGTGCTCTTGAGTTCATGATGCGCCTCTACCCCCGAGTACATGATAGTACCCCTGACCCGAGGCGAACATTGAGAGAGAGCAAGCGACTATTAACAGAGATGCCGGCAGACCTAGACGTATCAGAATGGGTTCATGTTGCTGGCTACAGACTGATAATGCCAAATTACAAGATCAAATACATTGTGTGTCTAAAGTGGTTGTTGCTGCATGTAGATGACCGTAACAAAGGGAACAACATCCGCCAACCCACCTGGAAGACTCAGCAAAGTTCAACGTCAACTTCAATGTTGGATGTCATCTTGAACTCGAACCAAAGAACCCATTCCCGACGACACACAACAAACCCACAATCACGCCTGGGCACACTTCACACATGCCCAGTCTCCTGAACTTTTGATGACCCACCGAGCCCTGTGCTGCAACTCCAAGAACTCCAGTACCTACCTTACCTTGCTAAGTTGCCTACCCAGTTGGCTCTACCATTCATCCGGGTTGTCTTCCAACGGAATCTACCTCTCAGTCTGCACACCAATAGCTGCACGGTCGACTCGGTTTGTGCCATTTACGCGCTCAGGGGTCGCTCTTCGGCAATCGGGTTGCTTCTCTCGCTCGAACTGTGCCATATCGGCGCTATGGTCAAAGGTAAGCTAAGATGAGTATTTCGGTCATAAACTAGCCAACCGACACTCACCATTCCTGACCTGGATTGACCTCCTTAAATCTCAGATACTTGAGCAGGATATAGAAGCCGCAGGCAAGGAGCGTGCCCAATACCGGACCGAGCCAGTAGATCCAAAAATATCCAGGGAAGTCGCGGTTCACAATCGCTGGCCCGAGCGAGCGGGCAGGATTAAGTGAGCCGCCGGTATAGTAAACACCTTTCATGTTTTGCCCGTGCCATCAGTCAGTGGTCTTTCACGACGCACATCCGCCTCGAGGGCCTGGACCGCTGGCACTTACCAATGAGCTCGGCTAGGAAAAAGGCAATGCCAATACCGATGGGGGCGAGATAGGTCGACTTGTGCTTCTCAGCCGCCAGCATGATGATGACATAGACGAGCTGAGCGGTGAGGAACATCTCAATAAAGAGCCCCTGAGCAACGTTTGCACCCCCACCAAGAGTAGTAGCGAAGGCCGGCGGGCCGGGAAACAGAGCCGAGACAACGGCAGCGGCAGCGATGCCGCCCAAGAACTGGGCTACTATGACAACGACAGCGCGAAGTGCCGAGAGACCGCCGATGAGGTACAGAGCGAGGGCAACCTAGAAGTACACAATAGGGTCGGCCTCATCAGCGCCAGACGGAGCAAGGTTGACGGATTGAGTTGTAGGAGGGACGTACCGCAGGGTTGAATAGTCCGCCAGTGACAATGTAGAAGGCCCAGACATTGACCATCAGGCTCAAGCCAAAGCTGAGGGCGATGAACATGAGTTTGGACGCATCGGGCAGCGGAGGGCCGCCGTCAGGGGGCGGCGAGGGGGGAGGCGTGTTGGCGATCTGGGTGCCGGCAAAGGCAAAAAACAGGAACAGAAAGGTACCGACGAATTCTCCCAGCCCAGCGACAACGGTTGTGCGCACCGTCGACGGCCAGGTGCCGTGCCGGAGCATGGGGAGGCCGCTGCTGTTTGCCTGGGTCTGCTGGTGCTCGGCTGCCTCTATGTCGGAGCCGAGGGAGAGCAGGCGTCGTCTGCCAAAGAGCTTTATGGTATGCATCTTGCTTGCTGCACGGTTCTGGTATTGGATATCAGTAGCGTTTGAGCCTTTACAAAAATGGGTGAAAATAAGAGCCGACAAGATCCTCGGTTGGCACGGGTTGACCGGACTGACCGCACATATACTACAACTTGATTCTGGATCTAGACCCAGACTTCGAGCCGCGAAGGTCAAGCATAATCCCTATAGCTAAATGGATTTGGAAAAGGCTATTATTCGATGGCCATTGGTGATGACTCGGTCATCGATCTTGACCTACCAGATGCAAAAGTTAAAGTGGTTGGTCTGAACTCGCGTCATGGAGTCATGTAAGCGAAGTTTCAATGACGCAACTCTAACTGTTTTTACACTGGAAGAGTGAGGAACGAGCAATAGCTTCATTCATAGAGCTTCGTTGGCGTAGTTCTTCGCGGAGCTATTGGCTGGCAGAATCGTCGCACGTTGCGCACACCCGCCGGGAAGCCTCGACATACACACGCTTACTTGTTGGAGTGAACATCACAGTCAGGGGCGAGAGAATGCACAAGCCGCCCTCGCGCCGCGGGACGGTCGAAGAGTGGGATCAAGGGTTGACTTTCTGCCGGACTGAGCTCGGTCTGTTGCACGCCTTAGTAGGTAACAAACAGGCGTAAACCACAGCGAGTTGAGTAGGGGTACAAAATGTGTGTGGCGTGGGTGCACTCTCCAGCGCGGTTCCCAAAAGGATTATGTGACCCAGCAACTGCACCAGACAGCCCGGAGACCGCCCTCTGCACTCACTCAGGCACTGGTACACCACTGATCTCAGCCAGCTCGGCCAGTAGTTGGTCCTGCAGCCTTACATCACCTGCCACCGCACTCGGCTGACTCTCCCACGAGTCCAGGAAATAGCCACCGGGACTGCAGCCCGCCTCCCCACGCCCCAGCGCAACCATGACAAAAGTATCAACCCCGTCCTCGACCCGTCCCGGAGCAGAGGAACCGCCCATTTTTGTAGGAACCTTTCATCCTACGAGTTAGTCCTATTGAAGAGTGAACCGACAGAAAGCATGGAGAGACGGGCAACAAACCCATCCCGGATCAACAGAGTAGCAGCCAACCTCAGGCCAGCGCCGAGCAAAGGCCTTGGCAAGCATGGCATTATGCAGCTTGCTATCGCTGTAGCCAGACAGGAGGATCTGGTGCTGTCCATTGCCATGATCCAGTTTCGGCCGTCCGCCTCCGTGCATGCCCGATGAGACATAGACGAGCCGCTTGGGCCTGGCCACCAGGCACGTCAACAGGTAGGGCGCGAGCGTGTTGACCGTAAACAGGGTCGGCAGGCCCGACTTGCCCGGCACGCGCTCCAAGCCGGCGTAGACGCCCGCGTTGTGGACGATGGCGTCATAGGGGCCGTGCTTGTCCGCCTCAGCGGCGAGGGCCTTGGTCTCGTCAATGCTGCTCAGGTCCGCCACCAGCACGGTCTCGGCTCCCGGGCAAGCGGCCGAGGCGTCGAGAGCGCGATCGGTGTTGCGCGCGTGGAGGACGACTTGGTGGCCTTGGGCGATGAGGCGTTTGGCGGTTAGCGAGCCGAGGCCATCGGAGGATCCTGTAATGAAGAACCGAGCCATGGCAACGAAGATGAGAAACTGTAGTTGTCAGAGTTGTTGAAAGCTGGGAGGATCTGGATCTCTGGATTTGTAGATGGATCCGTCTGTGGCGTTATGGGCAATGCCGGCCAGTGGGCCGTTGTGATCTGTCAGTTCCGAACCCCGAGCTGTCCGAAAGATGGATGGAACGATTTGCAATGCTCCAATCTTTGCCGCCTGTGTTGTGTGCCCGGTGCGCTGGCCGCCATCAACTGGAGGAAACGATTACCATAGGTAATGGAAGCCATGTATTCCGCCGTATCCGCGCTATGCTTGACCAACCCTCAACACCCCTGTTGGTATGTATTGTACAAGTCCCGTCGGTCACCCCCTCCCGCCGTTGTAGTCGGCACCGCCGGCCTTGCGTAACCTCGCGACAATGTCGGCCTCACTAAGATCCCTCTTGTCGTCGGCGTCCACCTGGACGCTAAAGTGCGACAGCACCTTCTTCACGGCGCCGGCCTCGATGCTGACGCGGGCCTTGCGCATGACCTTGGTGCCCTGGCCGATCCAGACGACGAGCGCAAACTTGACGCGCTTGCTCTCGGCGTCGTTGGCGTACTCGACGCGCACGTAGGCGTACTGTACCTGCCCGTCGTCCAGCTCGCCCACCAGCTCGTCTAGCCCGCCCGTGCCCGTTTTGCTCAGCACCAGCTGGTTGCCCGTCGCCGCCGCGTACGAGATGAGCAACCAGTTGGTCTCGTCCCTGTCGGACCGCACCGCGTCGTATGCGGCCAGAATCTCGGGGGCGTCGGCGCCGGACATGGTCGTGATCCTCCGGTGTCTCCGGTCGGTTTGCTTCGAAGGGGGTTGAAAATTTTGGAAGAAGATGGAGTCAGAGGGGCTTCGCGAGGTCGTCGCACTAGAGAATTGGTTGTCGCGGGATTGTCGCAAGGCGGATTTAGAGACGTAAAGGAGGGAAGCAGCGGGGAAGTGAACCGTATGTTCGGCTTGGTCCCGGATACGAGGGCAATTGCTGGCCGAAGATGCGGTGAGCCCCTCGTGATTCTGACCGGGGGAGGGACAGACATGCGCGCAGTTTCAGGGTCCAGAAACTCTCGTTTCTGGCTTGGCAAAACGAGAACAGCGACCCTAACCCTGGATTGATGAAAAGGGGCACTCCCCCTTCCCAAGTCCGGCGAACCAGCGAGTATGCTACCACTTCCAGTCAGGAGTTCTCTTGGAATCTGAACCGACAAAACGTTGCAGCAAGTAACAAGCTAACTGCTCAGACGTTGAAGTAGGTAAAACAGACTTGGCTTTATCTACTTCAAGTAGGCCTTGCATCTAACTAGCCAAACTTCAGTTTTGAGATGCCAATACTTTGACCCAAGTACCTCATGCAACCTGTGTCACTTCAGAGAATCACTCAGACCCCAAACACCTGGGGGTTCGGGGGTAAGGTAAACGGCTTGTAGCTTAAGCCCCAACCATTACCACGACCCAGTAAGAACCAAATCCCTAGAGCTGAACCCGACCCGGAAGTTGTACTGTCCCTCATCAACCATGACCCAATTCTGCTCCACGACATCCCAGTAACTCAAATCCCTCCTCGTCAAGCCGAAATGCGCCTCTTGGCTCCACCCGAGGCCAATATACAGCTTGTCGAAGCCCCTCAGCACTCTGACAGGGAACTCGACACCCTCCTTGGCCGGATACTCCAGATACAGCTGCGGCACCACCGCCCCGGCGACAGGGCCATCGTTCTTGACATCCACGGTGACTGTCACGTAAATGGCCCATAAATCCGGGTTGCCGCCCTCGTCGCCGCCGGCCCCGCTTAGGGGCTGGGCCGTGTCGTAGCCCTCGGGGTACGGGTACCGTCCAGACTCGATGTCGTCTACCGATGAGAGATAAGGGTAGATGTATTTTTCGAGAGAGCGGAAGTCCGCGGGGAAGAGGGCCTCGCTTTTGGGCGGGATGGTGGTCGGGTAGCTCGGCGGGGTCGCGGCTGGGCTCGGACGAGGTGCGGGGAGACGGGACTTGGGCCTGTGCGAGGCGACTCGAAGATTGCTCAACTCGAACGATGTGTAGCTGAGGCCGAATCCAAATTCAAACCGTGGCGCGATGTCGTGCTGATCGAAGTACCGGTAGTCGATATATAAGCCTTCCGAAAAGTCCTGCTGCGGAACAACATTGTTTGGCACATAGAGAACCTGTCCACCGGGACCGAAGTCGCTGAGTGACTTTCCGATAGTGTACGGAAGATGGCCTGATGGGTTGGTGTCGCCAAAGAGCACATCGGCAAGAGCGTTTCCAGACTCTTGGCCCGGCAAGTTGGCCAGAAGGACAGCCTTGACGTTCGGCAGCTCGATCCACTTCTCCATCAACACGGGGCCGACGGCGTGGATCACGACAATGACATCGCCCGATCCAGAGCCGCAGGTGGACGCCACGTTGACAATGAGATCGTCGCCGCCACCCTGCAGGTTCAAATCTGGCCTGTCACCCTTCACGTTGTCCCACGTGACGTACCCTTCGCCGGAATCGGCGCTGGCGAAGACGATGCACAGCTCCAGGTCTTCTACAACAGCCTTGTCATCCGCTGGAGGGGGTTTGTTGGTCAGATACTCGTGAACCTCGACCCTGGCGTTGTCAAGTTGTTTGCGAAGGACTTCGATGGGAGAGACGAGATAGGGAAAATCAACGGCCCCCGAACCCCAGCCGGAGCCCAATGTGCCTTGGTTACTGCAGCCAAAATTAGTTAAACTGGGCACAACTGATAGGGGATCAACCCCGGATGGTCCTCTTACCAGGCTCGGTCAACGCAATGATTAGGCCCATTCCCAGGGCCAGCGTCTTCTCCAAACACGCCAATCTTGAACTTGCCGGACTGTCTCTTCCCAGTAGCTTCCTCGAGGTCTCGGCGCCGCGTCTTGAGCTTCGACGCATCCAAGCCCTGGCGGGTGATGGGGAGCAAACCCTCGTTCTTGAGCAGCACAGTGCCCTCAGCAGCCACCACGCGGGTAATGACCGAGTGGTTGGCCTGGACATCCACAAACTGATTGACCACAACCTTGTCCTGCGGGCTGTGACTCCCCGGCGCCATGACGCCCATGTGATCGTTGGTCCACGAGGAAAAGTTGGGCGGCTGACGCGGGAACTTGGCCTCGTCGTCCTGGCCGAGCTGGTACCAGGCCGCGACGATGCGCGTCACCATGTCATTCAGCCGGTCGACCGGCACGCTGCCGTTGAGAACGGCCCTGCTCAGCTCCGGTCCCCACAGCGACTCGCCGTTGGCCCACCGGACTCCGTCGCCGGGCATGGTCATGTCGAGGCCGGCGAGGGCCGACCCCACGCCCGAGCGCTGCGCAAGCCAGTCGCTCATGATGAAGCCCTGGAAGCCGAGCTCGTCCTTGAGAATGCCGTTGAGAAGCTTGCTGTTGGCGCACGCGTACGAGTTGTTGACCATGTTGTAGGAGCACATGGCGGCGGCCACGCCCGCCTTCACGGCGTCCGCAAAAGGCCACGCGTACAGCTCGTGCAGGGTGCGGTCGTCGACGTTGGTGCTGATGGCGTGCGGGAGCCCCCATTCCCACGGCTGGCGGAAGTGCTCCTGCTCGTTGGCCACAAAGTGCTTGATGGTGGCCATGACACCCTCGCTCTGGATGCCCTTGACCGTTTCGGCGCCGGCCACGCCCTGCAGGTATGGGTCGGCTCCGAACCCCTCCCAGTTGCGTCCGCCGGCTGGCATGCGGCCGAGGGGCCCGACACAGGGGCCCAGGAGGACGTTGATGCCCTTGCCACGGGCTTCGATGCCGTGGGCCTTGCCGCGTGCATACATCAGCTGCCGGTTCCAGGTGGCGCCGATGGTGATGCCGGCTGGGAAGGCGGTGATGTTGTCGGCAAATCGGACGCCCAAGGGTCCATCCTGCAGTTGAAGCTGAGGGAACCCAACGTGCACGGCAGGCCCGTTGGTACCCACGGCCAAGCCCATCTGCCAGCCCGTTCCCGTTGTGATGTTGACCTTTTCCGCCAGGGTCATCTTTCCCACCATCTTGGCCGCCTTTTCGTAGCTCCCGGCCCAGCTCTTGGCAATGCCGCCCTTTGGGGAGGGGTACCACGGCGGCGACTGGCCGTATGGCGGTTCCTCCTGGTATTTCTTGTACAAAAAGGTACCGGCTGCGCTGATGAGTATCCAGAGCACGATGACAGTGGCGACAGTGCCTATACAGCAACGACTGCGCCGCCCCAAACAGCGAATGCAGTCCCACTGCTGTCGCTTCATCTGGGCGAGGAGCGGGCCAGCATGGTCGGACTTGGGCAGCTCGCGGTCGAGGTACTCGGTCGCATCAATGTCCGAGTCGCGATCGGGGTCAGTGCCATCTTCGGAGAGGCGGTCGGTCTCGCGGAGAAGGCCTTGCTTGCTTTGGTCTTGAGCCATGGTGTCCAGCTTCTTTTTGGCCAACTTCAGGTCGTGGCTTTGGGGTGCGATTCGTCATCCGCGGTCGTCTCTCCACGGCTCCGAAACAGCGGGGGATCAAACTCTGTCAAGGCGCGGCGCAGAGAACGGGAGCGACAATCGCGATCGTGCACTCGGGAGTACGGGTTCCTGACCTGATGTGTAGATAAGGTTGCTGCCTGGTATATACAGAAATCTCAAGCCCGCCGATTGGCGACAACATCATGATCGTCGTCAAAACGATGCTGATGAACGACGTCGGGTGTTGTGCGGTTGCGGCCTGAGCGGTTCTCTTGGCATTTTGAGACGCCTCGGGCTCGGGAACTGGATCCGATTGGCGGGGGAGTTGCGTCAACCGAAAGACGGGCCATGCCCTACTAGTTAGTCCAGCTCTTTTGAACCAACGATTCACCTCTCCATTAGAACTTGAAGCAGACGGCTGCTCCATCATCAACATCCGCTACGGTTTCAGTCGACAAGTCGTGTAAGAGCCTGCGGTGTTTCAAGCATCGTCATCAGTCGGCGGAACGAAGGTCGCGTCGCGTGTTGCGAACAGAGCTCTGAGTTCGCGCCGAGGAGCCCCCACACCGTACACCTCACGTGCAGTCATGGGTTCCTGGCTCAGCTCGAGCCAGAAAATCAGCGACTCCGCGGAGCCCAATGTGGTTCCTCTGAGCAATCGGTTTCTGGGAGGAACCCAAACTGCTTGGCAAAACCAATCTATTGGACCACGCTTTTTGAAGGCGTTTTTGCACCACAAGTGAGAATTTTACGTTGAGCAATCGAGCAACAGCAATCTCCAATGTGAGTTGGAGAGCTCACTGCATCCCGCATGGGCCTCAACAGCAGTCCCCTGATTGGCCCAAGATTCTACTTCTTATCGACCGACTTCATGTCCGAGTCCCTAACACAAGGCATCGCCAACAACTCCCGGTAAAAGAACAAACTAACAGCCGCGACAGCGATCAAATCTAGGAACGGACATCGGACGTTCTTATCTTCAGCCCTGTTCTGGCTAAAATTTCAAGGATCGCAGCACGTCGATCCCATCGAGTAAGCATCAGTCTTGACCAAGCCCATTGGCTCCCTTCGTTTCGGTTTAACAAAACCGAACCGGCTTTGACCGGCGGGGTTGCCGAGAGAGGTGCGTGTTGATCAACCGTGACGTTGTCTCACGACGGACCGGAATAGCTACGGACACGTGCATGGCGTGCAGATCATGCTAGCTTCCCAGGCTTTCGTCCGTATCAAGCTTGTTGGCGACTCCCGAACCTCAACAAGTGGCAAGGGCAACACCTTTCACAACACCCATGATCGAATCTCGAACAGGAGTTCACTCGCGTTTTCCCCGGATGTCGCATTCGTGGCTGCCCCACGGTAGCATTCGAAGACAAGGGTCCCTGGCTCCTCCCGTCTCCAACGTCGATGACCCATCGATTCGCCTTATCTCTGGCTGCTGCACGGCCGGCACCCAACTTCAGCGGGGTGGCGCCGGTAGTCGAGCTCGCTTCACGTCTCCCACCAGTGCCTCTCACCCGTCCCAGAGACGGCGGGTCAATCTGGTAGAAATTGTCGACAAGTTCCATGCGATGCATGTCTCACTCCCATGAGGAGCCACCATGCCGGGCTCAGTAGCCCACAGGCCCACAACAGTTCTGGTCTGGTCCTGAGAAGGCGCCCAGCGATAAGACGGCCCAGTGAGTGGGGGACCGCACTCGCTCCCCCATGCCGCCCCCAGGTTTTCGTTTCCATGTTGCGGGTAGCCATCCCGATCGGAACAGCTCTATCGCACGCCATGGACCGAACCGGGGTCGGCTACGGTTCTTTGCTCATGATTGAACGGCCTCGGATGATAAGGCAAGATAACCGACCCTCTCCGGTGCCGGCCGCCGGGTGGAGGACCATGCTGTGATATGATGGCCGGGGTGAAGAGGCAGAAGGTATAATATGGCGCGCCATCCCCCGTGCCACTCGACCGCCCAGCCGTCACTGCAGTCAGTCAGCCTTACGTCTCACCTCCCGTCGCCATCGACCGGAGCGGCCGCACAGCCAAGATGGATCACGCTCCGTCCAACCAGGAACACATCGCCAATGCCGCCCTCGACCAAGGAGCTGGCTATGGCATCGTATTGGGCCTTGGAGGCTTCTTCGCCTTCGGTATTTCACCCCACATTGCCATTGCTCGGGCCCATGGGCCGAAGACTAATGTCCATGGCAGGCATGATTCTCGTCACCTTCATCCTGAAACGATACAACCGCGAGTTGCAGACCTCGGAACACTTCAACACGGCGGGGCGGACAGTCAAATCGGGACTGGTAGCGTCGGCCGTCGTCTCGTCCTGGACATGGGCAGCAACGCTGCTCCAGAGCACCGGCGTGTGCTACCGCTATGGCATCTCTGGCCCATTCTGGTACGCCTCGGGCGCGACCGTGCAGATCCTGCTCTTTGCGACGCTCGCCATCGAGCTCAAGAGGCGCGCCCCCAACGCCCACACGTATCTGGAGATCATCAAGGCTCGATACGGCACCCTTGCCCATATCGTCTTCCTCGTCTTTGGCCTGGCCACCAACATCCTGGTCTCGCTCATGTTGATCGTGGGCGGCTCCGCCACAATCAATGCTCTGACTGGGATGCACACCATTGCTGCCATCTACCTCCTCCCCGTCGGCGTGGTCGCTTACACCATGGTCGGTGGCCTGAAAGCGACCATCTTGACTGACTGGGCTCACACTTTCCTCCTGCTGCTCATCATCATCGTCTTTGCCCTGACTACGTACGCTTCCCACGATGTGCTGGGCTCGCCCAGTGCAGTCTACGACCTGTTGGTGAAGGCTGCTGCCCGTCACCCGGTCGACGGCAACAAGGACGGCAGCTACCTGACGATGCAATCTCGCGAGGGCGCCATCTTCTTCGTCATCAACATTGTCGGCAACTTCGGCACCGTCTTCCTCGACAACGGCTACTACAACAAGGCCATTGCCGCCTCGCCCGTGCACGCGCTCCCCGGCTACATCCTGGGCGGCCTGAGCTGGTTCGCCATCCCGTGGCTGACTGCCACCACCATGGGTCTCGCCGCGCTGGCTATGGAGGACACCCCTTGGTTCCCCACGTACCCCGAGCGCATGGCCGATGCCGACGTGAGCGCGGGCCTGGTCCTCCCCTACGCCGCCGTTGCCATCCTCGGCAAGGGAGGTGCCGTCTGCACCCTCCTGATCGTCTTCATGGCCGTCACGAGCTCCACATCGAGCCAGCTGATTGCCGTCAGCACCATCTGCACGTACGACCTGTACCGGACCTACATCAACCCGACCGCAAGCGGCAGGCGGCTCATGTGGACGAGCCACGCGTTTGTTGTGGGCTATGGCGTCTTCATCGCCACCTTCTCCGTCGGCCTGTTCTACGCCGGCATCTCGATGGGCTATTTGTACCTAATGATGGGTAAACCCCACCGCGACTGATACCAACCA
The DNA here is from genome assembly GCA_033575675.1 of Parathielavia hyrcaniae. Taxonomy (NCBI): domain Eukaryota; kingdom Fungi; phylum Ascomycota; class Sordariomycetes; order Sordariales; family Chaetomiaceae; genus Parathielavia; species Parathielavia hyrcaniae. The sequence continues at coordinate 53,667 of MU863681.1, read as the reverse complement.
TAGCCATATCATGCTAACCTTGATCCTAGGAGTGGTCATATCGGCAGCCGTGCTGCCAGCGACACTCACCTTGGTTTGGGCCGGGCAGAACAAGTGGGCCGCCGCTCTCTCGCCCATCCTCGGCCTCGCCTGTGCTCTCACTGCCTGGCTCGTCACGGCCCAGAGGGAGTGCGGCGAGCTGAGCGTGGCCTGCACGGGCTCCAACTACCCCATGCTGGCAGGCAACGTGGCCGCCTTGCTCTCCCCCATCGTCTTGGTTGCCATCTTCACTCTCATCTTTGGCATGGACAAGTACGACTGGAAGTCGATGCTCGAAATTCGTAAGGGCGACGACCACGACGTGGCTGATGCCGCGGGGCTCGACGTCGAAGAAACCTCGGGCGCCCACACTGGCACCCAGTCGCAGGCGCAGTTCGAGGAAGAGCAGACGAAGCTGCTGCGCGCAGCCAAGATCAGCAAGACGACGACAGTCGTCATGGTACGCTACCCTGATCACCCCAGCACGGCGAAGCGAACGAGCTCGGTACTAACCATCTTTTTTACTAGACGCTGGCCTTGCTTATACTATGGCCAATGCCCTTGTACGGGAGCGGCTACATCTTCAGCAAGCCCTTCTTCACCGGCTGGATTTCGGTGGGCATCATCTGGATCTTTTGCTCTTTCATCGGCGTCGGCATGTACCCGATTTTTGAGAGCCGCCAGACGCTCAGCAGAACCTTCAAGAGCATCTACCTCGACATCACTGGCAAGTCTCATCCCAAGACGATCCACGCCCGCATGGTCGAGGAAGAGAAGACGCCGGGCGATGTCACGCCCCTCGAGAAGAGCGGTGTCAAAGACACGGCTGGGTCGGTCTAGAATACCCTGCGCGGAGGTTCGGATGCTGCTCTCGCCAGCTGTAAAGAACACCTGGTGGCAGCTGAGAGCGTATGGCTGGCCTCCTAGTCTGCGTCGTATCGAGGGACATAGTTTATTATGGGAGCTCAAGTAATGTGCATGATACCCAGTTGCACGACCACAAGCCGTATTGGAGCGGCACGTTGGACACAATGCAACTAAATTGTCTCGGTTACGTATCAACTGGTGCAGCGCAGTACCACCATTGTCCCTTTGCATCTGCCACCTGCCACTTTAGTAAATCCGAACACCTAGCTCATGGTTTTTGCCTCCCGGACCTTCCTAGCGCCGATGTGGGGCTCGATGCCGGACTAGGAGGTCGGAACGGGCCGAGTCCACCGCTCTGCCCCACATCAACACTCTGGAACACGACTACACGCAGCCGCGCTCAAGATTCTGATTGCGACTGCGCTTCGTCTATCATTATATGGTATTCTCGTAATGTCATTGATGCTCTGAAGATGTTCAAATTTCGTAGTGCAAAAGCGTGGTGTTGGCTCTCATCTTGGCGGCAGATTCTCGCTGTTGTTCCGTGTTCCCGAGCCGGCGTACCTTACCTGCGCTCAGGTTCACAGTAATTCCGGATGTAAGGACAGCCCTTTTTAGCACGCGTTGGCGCACTGCTAACAGAATAATACAGCAGGGCATTCATGTCCGTACGGTACGTATTGCCTTTTCAGACTTCCATGGACGATGTTTTCAGCTAGCCGTCGCCCACCAGTCCACACTGATGGAAATGGCCAAACAGAACTCGAAGTATGCACATTCGTCTGGCGGGCCGCGTTGGTTTGTCACGTGTAACGTGTACGGAGTACCTTCTGGCTCATTTCAACAGTGTCTGCGGGAGCCAGTCGGGATTCGGGAGGGACGACCCGGCCGAGGGTTGACCACCTAGCCTCGTGTGGCGCTTTCGGCTGGTACCCCGCGACGCAAGGGGGGCAGCTGATGTTCCATGATATCTGCACGGCGGAGCCTGCTCAACAGTTCGAACCCAATATCCTAGTACATGCTTATCCGATCAGTGTGGACGCCGGAATGCTTGGAAACTCGAGCGCCGCCCGCCATCGCGCTTCTGGTTCAACTGGTTGTTCCACGTCTTCGCTGCCCAGCGCTGCCCACGCACCCATCATTGGCTTGCCGCAGCTAGCGGGGTGACCTACGAATAGCGAGCTTCATATGCTGCTCCCGTTATCCCGTCTTTATGGCGTACTACTCGCCAGTCCCCCGTCGCCCCTATATCAATGCTCAGATTTGCGATGCGCACGCCACTAACGGAGCGACTGGCAAAATTTTGCCTTTCGCACAGCTGCAATTGATGACTCCACAAGCACGAGCCAGCTCCTTTTCCGAAGTTTTGCCGGCCGAGAACCCGTTCGCGTTGCCGGAGTGGGGCCGGCTCCGTAACAACGGCAAACGGCGCCGGCGACGGAGGCCGGAAGGCGTCGCCCATTCTACTTCATTCACACCCCATTAAGTCCCTCAGCTCGCACCCCGCACATTCGCAATGGCGGTGCATTTTCGGCGCCAGATCCCGTCCCCGGCTCGGGGACGCAAATCAACTGCGCTCGACCCTCGGTGCTGGCCTTGCTGGCCTTGGCTCGCTCATGCTGCCGTGGCCTCCCTCCTCTCCCCCTAAACCCCAGAACTCCCTTCCTCCTCACATTTTCATCTTTCTTCCTACTCCTAACGCACTTCTCAACTCACCATGACGGTACAACGTTAGTCGCGCTTCTCCGGGGTGGACCAGGAAAGCGTCAATGCGCTCCTCCAGGCTTACACGGTCAGTGCCATCATGAGGAGGGTAATGAGAAGCCCTTCGTTGCTCCGGGCGCAAAGGCGGAGCGCGATAGAATATGGGTAGCCTGGACCGAGTATGTCCTCTTCCCTTCCTTTCCAGGCTTCTTTAACCTAAACAAATCTCGACATAAAGCCTGGGACAAATGTGCTGATGTGTTACTAATTTCCATCATTTCTTGAAGTTTCTGTGAACTTACGAGAAAGAAAGAAGGTGCAATGGACAGGTATGGCTGATGGATGGATGGATATTTATTCCGCCCGGATGCCTAGAACTGTCACAGGCACATCGTGTGGCATGGTATTTGTAGGGATAGGGTTAGCGCATGGACGCATGGGTCATGTGGGGCCCGCCCACATCGCAGTGGGTCTGCAAGTGTAGCCCCACCCTGTAGCGGGGTTGGCGCACGGCATATCCCTAGCCCGCGCAGCCCACCCACGCTTGCACTCCTCGTGCAACCTTGTTGATAGCTACCGTAACAAAAACTGATGCTAACTATTTGAAGCTGTGGTGGTTTCGACTCCTGCCGCTTCTGGGTGGACTTCCCCGAGGTCCATCAAACCCAAACGTTCTGGCACCGGTCCCGACGTTTCTACACAGATATGTGGAAAGTTCCTACAAGCAACGTGTCGTGCTAGGGCCGTACGGTCAACTCCGCTCATAGTGTCATTGAGGTTTGGCGGAGGGTTGTTGTAGCGGCCGATTTTAACGTCCTCCGTATTGAGCGGGCCGCACTGCGAAGGAATGATCAAGCCTAAATAGAAGGCCAGCCGGCTTGTGCTGAAATGGGAGTAAAAAGGCGAGAAACACGAGGGACCCGCCTATTTGATGGTCAGGGTATTCGCGGCTGAAACGACCCCATCACTTCCCTCCCCTTATATAGTGAACAAGTGGTCAGACACCTTGCCTGAACATGTCAGACGCAGTCTCCCACCACAAGGAACAAAAACAAAATTGGTCGGGGAGATGTCACGAGCTCTGCAGGTCTCGCATCGTGGAAAAGGAATGTCGTCGCCCTCTGTCCCGAGGGGTCCGCATATAGCCGTGTGGCCAGGAGGTAGAAAAATGGGCTAAGGGTCTGGTCTTCAAAAGGTGGTGGTCAACTTGTTGCTCTCATTCTTGATCATGTGAACTGAGCCTGTCACGAATTAGCCAACAAAGAGTCTCGCCAGGCTGTGGTTGCCGCCGAAGCGCGGGGCAACACGGATCAATCACTGATGAAGGGCGTGTGGCCAGTGGAACACAAGCATGCGGTATGCTCAGGAAGGATCACGCCAAGGAATCGAGCAAGTGTTCATAATGCTCGATAAGGGAGTCATGAGCATCCTGAGCACCTGGTGCTGAGGCGGCTCAATGACGGGACTATGAGCACTCTGATCACCTTAAGATAAATAGTATATAGTCACTCAACCTGGAGAGCTCTGGGAGTTCTCCAGTTAGCAATTATCACGGGAGTGATAGGCAAGTTGCTAATGCAGTTGAATTGCTAAGGTTGCATGAGGAGGCTAAGGTGGGTGGTGATGCCCGCGTGTATCTTTTGGCTGTTGTTCCGGAGTCCTGTTCCGGAACCCGCATGGCAAGCCCCATTCCTGGGCTTGCCGGGTCCAGGCTCAGACCCTGAGCCCCTGGACATTACGTGCCATGTCACGGATCAATCCCGTGACAGCAATCATAATTACAGTTCGCTACAAGCTCAGAAGTCTACTGTTGAGACATCATCGTTGTGCACCTTTTGGCTGCACCGAATCTAGCACCCTTGTTTACCTTCAATCTAACGGAACCCTTTCAGAGTTGGGTCCAGGAAAGTTTCGTCACAGAGCCCCTGAATGTCTGAATCTATATATACAGTATTGACCGGCCTGGTCGGCCTGAATGGCAAGGCAAAGATGGAAAACCGGAAAAACAAGGACAAGGGGCCCCCTGTACAGCCCCGCAAGGTGCCAACCATAGGGTTCACCCCAGTTCAATAGATAGATATTCCTACTCCCGTATGCCCTAAGGCGTGCCGGTCCTGCTACTGCTATTTACAAGGGAAACCGTACCGTAAAGGCCGGGTAAAAACCTCCGTCGACACTAAACCTTTCGACCGTCAATCTGAGTCTCTCATCCTACAAAAGAGAAGACAGGTTCTTTTCTGGCCTTCTGGTACTCTCCTACTCTTCTGCTTGTTCTAGCGCTAGCTTTCCAGCTAGGCTATAATACTGCAGAAGCCGGCCAGAGTCCATTAGCCAGTCCAAAACCTTCCTCAGCAAACGACTGTTCTGAGTGGCTGCACCCTGCAATACCAGTTGCAGATCTCGATGTGATCGGATTTCCTGGTGTTCCCAGGTTTTTGATTTCGGCGGTTTCGAGCACTAGACCACTAGGTGCTCAACGGTTTCCCAGCCTTTCCCGCTCTCGCAGTAGGGGGTGGCTATATCTGGGACTTTGACCCTAAAAAGGAAGTCCCGAAGACCGATATCCCCTGTTCGAGCCTGGGAAGGGAGGGAGCTCTGGGCCTTCGTCAGACCCTCGTGTCTACGCTTTGTTGGTGAAGAGGCTTGGGGGGTCTTCGTCGGCTAGCCTTGTTGTGGGCCGGTCGTCTCGGTGATGTGTCCACCGAGCTTTCCATGCGAGTTCAACAAGTTGATCAGTGTTGAGCTTTTTCCTTTCTTTTGTCTGTGAGGGCCAGTTGGCTATAGCCGTAGCGGCTTTCTCGTTGCATGCAAGCTCCTGCGGGCCCAGCTTCGGCTTTCGGCCAGGTCCTTTTCTTTTCCTTCTAAACCTTCTGTAGACCTTGTTGCAGGCCTCAGTAATCAGAGTGCCTGCAGTCTTCCCAGGCTGCAGTGTCTGCCGCTGTAGCCGTGCCTCGAAGTCAGCTAGCCTTTTGTTCAGATAGAGGTCTAGGGGTGGAACCCAGGTCTCTGTTTCTAAACAGCGGATAGGGGTAGCTTTGTAAGCTCCCGCAACTATCCGAAGGCTTCGATTCTCGGCTTTCGCTAGGGTCTTTGCAACTCCCTTCGGCTCTCCGGCTATATTAGTCGGAGTGTGAAAGCTAGTTGCCCGGTAAGCGATAGCGCTTCGAATACACTTCGTGTAGACCTCTCGAGCACGGGCAAGGCTCGGGCCCCAGGTCTTTGCCGCAATCCTTGACAGGGCGAAATCCTATGTTTGAAGCTTCTGATGCACTGCGCTGCAGTGAGCTTTCCAAGACAACTTCCAATCTAGCCAAACGCCAAGGAATCTTCCAGAGGGTATAGGCTTTACTGTACTGTAGCCATTCCCTGAAGGGAGGGCTAAGTTGACTGGGTTGGCCAACTGCTTCCGGTTCTTGTTGAAGTGAATCAGCTCACTTTTCTCGGCTGCAAATATCATCCCCCGCGTGTGTGCCCATTTTAGACAGGTCTTCCAGGCGGCTTCCAGCTGTCGAGTGTTGGCCTCCGGGGTTTTTCCAAAAACCAAAAGGTTCGTGTCGTCTGCGAAACCGACAAGGCTTATTAGAGGGTGCTTCTCCTTCAAAGCCTTGTATAGCGAGGTAACGTAGAGGATTAAGAGGATTGGGGACAGCGGGGTGCCTTGCGGAGTCCCAGCATTTACTGGGATATCTTGTGTTGTCTGGCCATCAAAGTGGAGGATAGCAACTCGGTCTGCCAGCCAAGCAAGAATCCAGAGAACAAGCCACCTTGGGAAGCCATATTCCCGAAGAGTAGCTAGTAGTCGGGCGTGGTTAACTGTGTCGAAGGCCCCGGAGATGTCTAGCTGTAGCAGAGAAGCAGCAGCTTTCTGACTCCAAGTCTCTTGGATCTATGCAGCTACTAGGCGGCTAGCTAGTTCACTTGACCGGTGCTCTCGGTTGCCCATCTGTTCGTCAGGCAGCAAGGTGTTGGCCTCTGCAGCTGCAGTAATCCTTCGGGCTGCTATTGTCTCTATCACCTTCCCTAAAGTAGGCAACAAAGCAATAGGTCGGTAGCCTGCAGCAGTTCGGTAGGTAGCAGGGAGCTTTCCAGGTTTCTGGAGGACTACTGTCTTAGCCCTCTTGAATCTTCCAGAAAACCACCCTAGCTCAAAGCACCTGGTAGCTATCAGTGCAAGGATTCTGTAGAGTGGCGTTCCACAAGTCTTCAGTAAGCCGATAGGGAGGAAGTCTTCCCCTGGGGCTTTCCATAGCCCTGCTCTGGACAAAGCAGCCTCGATGTCGTGGCAAGTGACGGGTCGTTGGATTGGGAACCTTGATTCCCAATGCGTATTGAGTGTAGAGTCGTGTATATCCTCAAGGTTTGCTGGTGGGCTAGGGAAGAACTTCTTGGCCAAGGCATCTACCTTTTCGGTGAAGGTGGAGAGGTCTGGTTGGTCTGGAGGTCCTCTAAAGGTTGGGAGTTTCGGGGGGTCTGCAGGGCGGAACCTCTTGCAACGAGCCCAACGCTCTAGCTTCCACAGGAAGTCGTGTTTCTGGGTCGCCTGCTGTAGCGTAGTCCTCCAAGCCCTTGTCCTCAGCTGCGAGAGTGCTTGCGAAAGCTCTAAGGCCTTGGTTGAGCTGTACCTTGCAGTGGTTGGTAGGTGTCTGCCGGTACTGTCGCTCAGCCCTGCGGGCCTCTTTAGCGGCTTCTTCTACCTTAGCCGTCCACCAAGGCGAACTGAATCCCCTGTTCGTCTTCCGGCGGGGGACTCCAGCCTCTGCGATTCTTATTAGCTCCCCGACACTAGCCAGTCGAAGGCTTGGCTTAAACCAGCAGAGGTTTGGATATTGGCTTCGAGGCTTTGCGGCCCATCGTCGCCCAGCCCTGCTAGTAGTGGATCGTGTAGGGTAATGGTTCGATTGCGACCCGGTATTGTAAGGAGGGAAAGAGAGAGCCACTACCGTACAACGAAACAAGTGCTCTCCGTGGCCAGATTGACCGACTGCAAAATGGGGCTTACCCGGCGTGGTGCAATGCAACAAGAGAGGTTCTGGGGAGAGCACCTAGGCAAGAGCCCGGGTGTGATCAAAACAACCGAGGGTCCAGACGAGGCATACAAGGTACGTGGTACCAACCCAACACCCCACGTAAATGCTGACGAGCAAACCAGATGGGAGCCGCGCAGCAAAGGCAATGGTGCGCGGTTTATCGTGGCCAGGTAGGGACCCCGACGTCAGGGAGCAGCCCGAGGGCAGAGGCGGGACGTCGCGCTAATCCCACACGGCTTGGGCCGCGGGGCGAGGCGCAGGGACGCAAGACACAGAGAGCATCGTCGCCTCTACGCTAAAAAGACCGGGAAACCAGGGCCAGGGCGGCGAGACGAGGGCGCACTGCCACACGGTCTAGAGCCGCCGGCTCAGACATTGGACGTCGACGGCACGGTGGGGCGGCGGCCGGGACATGCCGGATTGGGACACAAGCGACACGCCAATTGGCCAGCGAGGCGGCCGCCAAGGCGGAGGGAGGCGGAGTCTTGGCGGCTCGCACAAGCGAGCACGACATCCGGACACGCGGGCTGCCGGCCCAAACAATACACGGGCCACGGCACGGCCGCGATGCGGACCGGGCAGCCGCGGACGATTACCAGTTGACCGACCCCGGATGGGCTGGTATGGGCGCGAGGCTCAACACCCCCACAGCCAAGGGCACGCGAAACCGCGAGGCTGGCAATTGTCGAGAACAGGCTGCCCCGCGCGTGGCCGGCCGCGACGAGGAGTTTTGGCGGGGCGCCTCGAGGGCTGGTCTCGCCATAGTGCACCAATCGGGTGCGGGGTCGACCCTCGCACTCTCCTTCTTCCCAACCACCACCAAGCATCCTCCGTCCTGGAGCCGCACACCATTGCTGCGCCCTCCACTCACAAAACACCGCCCGCTGTGGGGACCGACACAGAACCACACTGCACGCTGTCTGGCCGCATCGCTGCCTCCCCGGGACCGAACCAGCGCGAAAACGGAGAAGAAAAAAAAATTAAACACCACACAGCGAACCGACATACGTGCAATGGCCAGCAGCGTGCTCGCCTCGAGGCTGTCGGGCGCGGCAAACGGCCGGCCGACCGAGATCATCCTGACCAGCACCCGGCAGGTCAAGGAGAAACTCGAGGCCTACCTCGTGACGGCAAGTCGTCGGGCGCAGCGCGGGGGAGATGACGAGCTAACGCGCAAGGGGCACAGGACGTACAAAACGATCTCTGGACCGACGAGGCGGGCGATATTGAAATGTACGCGGGCCAAGTGACGCATGAGCGGCTCAGCCGACCGACCTGCGTCGATGCCATCATGATCCACAGCCGCGGCACCGACGCCAACCCGCCGTGCGAGGCGTGCGCGGCAAAGCCGGACCGCGGTCCGTTTCTGACGTGCCGCCAGCACACGCGCGCGTTCCGCGCATGCTGCTCCAACTGCAAGTGGCGCGACGAGGGCGTGCGCTGCTCGTTGTGGCAGAAGTGGGACTCGGAGGACGAGGGAGAGGAACACGATCAGGCGCTGGGCAGGTACATGGACGCGCTGGGCGTCGAGTGGGTGGAGAGCAGCGGCGACGACGGCGAGGCACAGGCGATCGAGGTGGTGGAGATATCGAGCGACGAAGAGGGGGGGGGACGCGAGGGTCGTGGTGGAGATATCAGACGAGTGAGCCGCTGACGCCCGCTCTCACGGCGGCAGGCAGGTACGGTCTCGTGTAGCACCACCCGCTTTCGACGCCGCCACCCGCACGGCGGCGCGAGCAGGCCGCGGATGTAGATACGCGCAGGCCGTGGCGCCCACGTAGCGCTGGTGACCGGCGAAGGAATACTCTCCTGCATTTGCCATTCCTGTCTGTGAGATTCTCCAATGAGCGGTTGCGTACCACGGGCTTGGGCACAGTAGTACTGGCAGCCCGCATCGCAGCCCTCATCGCCGGGACAACCAAGGCACCCCGCCGGGGCCCGCCGCTTCCCTGCAGCCCCCAAGATGGTGTCAAACGCGATCACCGAAGACACCCGCGACGCGCTGAACTCGCCGGAGCCGGGACGCCGACCGCTGCGCTCCCCTAAACCGTCCGCCAAAGTTCGAGAAACGTTGATTTCCGTCGAAAACAAGGCAAAAGCGGCCAAGAATACGTCGAGTGCGGCCGTGCGACCCGATAGTGCACCCACCCTGGATGGGAGATCCAGCGTCGCGCAGAGGCTGCTGGCCGAGGCCAGCAACGCGCGTCGAACCATCGAGGAGCTGAGCATCGTCATCCAACAGCAAACCGACATGATAGCCAGACTCAGCACTAAACTAGTCTCTGTAAAAGCAGAGCTGGTCACCGTGAAAACAGAATTCAACGACGTCAAGAATTGCGTGGCCGAGGAGCAGAAGCAGGTCGCCGAGGAGTTGAAGCAAGTCTACGCGCAACTGAACGATATCTCGATCAACCTGGCCCTCACTACAACGACCATCTCGACAAGCCCAAACCCTTCGTACGCGAATGTTGCGAGAACCCCACCGAATAGCTCCCCAGCAAACCTGAACTCAACATAGTCTGTGGAAACCACTCCGCCGACTATGACCGACTCGCTGTTCTGCACGATCGACACTTCCAGAGTAGAGAGCGGAGGAGGGGATAAGACTTCGGCGGGGGCGGTTAGGACCATCGTGGAGAGAGAAATCCGGGGAATGGAAGACCGCGTCAATTGGCGATGTCGCGCAGTAACCAAAGACCCAAAGAACCCGAACCGAATTAGGATCGCCTGCAGGGGCGAGGCCGAACTCAGAATGGTCAAGCAAGTTGCAGAGAGAAAGTTGGCACCAGGTACCCGAGTGCTACGGGATAAGCTTTACCCGATCAAGGTCGACAATGTTAACCGCTCGGTGGTTCTGGACGACGAGGGCAACATCCGAACTGGAGCTGCGGAGGAATTCAGTCAAGAAAACGAAACCACGGTGGCAAAGATTGCTTGACTAAGCAGGAAAGACACAGCGAAAGCCTATGGTCGATGATGGATCGATGGTGGTTTACGTCACCAAAGGGAGCGATGCCAGGAGATTGTTGAATGAGGGTTTCTTCCACGCAGGGGGAGAATCGGGGTACACACGGGTGTTTGAACGCCGGGTGCGCCCGGAGCAGTGCTACAACTGCCAGAAAATCGGACACAAAGCCTTCAGCTGCAAGAAAGCCCAGGTGTGTGCAAAATGTGCCAAGCAAGGCCGTCACCACAGCGGGTGCAAGGAATCGATTATGAAGTGCGTTCTCTGCGGAGGACCACACGAATCTTTCAGTCAAAACTGCCAAAAGCTTAATCCTACTAGCCAGAACTGCTGAAGATAGGACGCTAAACACTTGGAGAACATAGCCTTCAAGCGCGCCTGCAATTTGTCAAATAACCACGAGCTTTCGACGATAAGTCACATCTGGTTTGAGGATTACTGCTTTGGGAATGACAACTTTAAGGGCTTGTACGAGATCAGGGCAGAATCACAGGGAGGGACTATATAACTAGCACATGGCCCTTTAGGCTTAGCGCCTCCGGGCGGAATAAATATCCATCCATCCATCCACATTAGTACTGACGCACCCCGCAACACTCCAATCGCGATGGCATGTACCAATTGGCGTGCACGTATTGTTGGACCAAGTCGAAAACTTCACCAAGAACGCCATCGGCATCCCGTTTGGCTTCGTCAGGGAGCAGGTGAATGTGAGCTTTGGGTCGTACAAGCTTGACGTTTCTGTCTTCCCCGCGGCTAAGAAACAGGCGCTTTCGTTCTGCTCCACAGTGTCAACGGCGACAGCGACCTCGGTCGTTGGTATTAGTTTCGTCCAATTATGGTGACCCATTGGGACCGTCACCACCGAGCCATCTATGGTCCCTGCATATGGTTCGGAGATAGCCAACACAGCATAGTCCTCAAGCCCCTCGTCGTTTAGCAGACTCTGCTACACTTCGCTCCGTTTGTGGGCATTAAGCTGAAGGATTTCGAGCGTTCTGTGTGCCATTGTGCAACCAGCGTACCCGACAGTTCTTGCTGAACGACTCGCGTGGTTCTCTGGACAGCACGCACTTCAACGCCGTGGATTGGCATGTCTTGTGGTGGTGTCCCTGTTCTGCACACCTTCCACATGTTCGCGGCTTCTTGCATGTGAAGGCCTTGTGGTCTATTTCCTGGCAGTTGAAACCCTGGGTTGGGCCCTCCCGTGGCGCGAACACAGTCGTATACGCTGATTCCCCGGCCAGGTGAAAGTACTGACCATCTAGGAGCCGCTTCGCATCGCTGCTCTTGGCCACGTAGACTACCACCGAGCCGTAGGCTTTGCCCGTTTCCTTCCTGATGTTCGCCATCTGAACCCTGTCCTTTTCTTTTTCTTCCACTCTGGATGGATCGATCGTACAAAACAGCGTGTCGGTAAAGGCCAGACCGCTAAGACTGCTGGACCATCCATACAGACGTCACAGCTCTGGGTGCGGTATGCAAGACCAAGACGGCAGCTAGCAGACATTTTGTTTGGGGACTTCTTGAACTTATTGTCACAAAGCATACAACTATGGCGCATGTTTCAGTGGTGTCCTGACCTGAGTTCCTGTAACCGTGTCACTGTCGCTCTTCTTCCTCTTCCCTCTTCCTCTTCCCTAATACCTTCCTTCGCTGGGGATCTCAGCCATCGTATGCCCATCGTGCTTGTGTACCTGCGCGACATGGTCCATCTAAGCCTCCCGGCCTTCCATTGTGACCGCCCCGCCATATTGCCTCAAGCATTCAGAACATGCAAAGCTCTCCTGGCTCCCGGCCCGCCAATTGTAAAGCGCAAGACAGACCAACGGACGTCTGTGTAGCGAGCACTTCCCTGGTGTACCTCCCTCGAATGGTGCCACGATATGCGACTCACAGGTTTGTTCAGCGAGCGCGATGTTTTTGGTTGACTTGTATCCAGCCAGAATCCTCCGGAACTCGTCGATACCGTCGCCCCATGTACTTCAGCTTCGCCCAGTCGCGAAAGCTCGTTCTAGACCGGAGTGCGACGAACATTTCGCAATCACCTCGTCGAACTCCTTGCAAGCATTTCCGCATCGGAATAATGGTAGCTTAAGAGCCGTGAAATCTGTGGCCTTGTTTTGCTCCACCGTTTCGGATAACGCCCACAAAACTCCAGCGAGAGCTTCAAGCTCGTCCTTGAGTTCGCGCACGTTCTTGGGATGGCTGCGATAGCTCCGGACCGTATCATAGAGTAGGGTGCTGGATTTGAGCGCAAATGTAACCAAGGCCACTAGGCCCGAGAATAGGCTTATTGGATCTGCCATCGCGTGGACGATGAGGATGGGAAGAGCAATAGCGGGGAAGTGTAGTCAGGGAGGTTAAAAGCGCCGTTGGGCGATGGACTGGACGAGACCCACCGCGGGACTAACCGGTTAGTTCCACGGTGGGGTCTTGGTCTTGGCGCCAACGACTCCCGGAATGGACAACGGCGTCACCCGCCGCATGAGGGAATCGGCGCGCCCTATCAGCTCCGGCATCGTAGGAAGCGCGTTCCGTGCATCTTCGTAAGGGGTGAAGGGGACGGTTGAGTCACAGGAGCTATCTACGGATCGTGTCACTAGCGTCAATTTGCTTCTGGTTGCGGAAAAGTCGGGTCGCCCTGCGGAGACACTTTCCAGTCAACGGCATAAGGAATCCGTTTGGATACCAGCCGTGGCGGGAAAACCGCACGTTCCAGGTATGAGAACTCAAAGTAGTGCCTCCCCGCGGCCACACCCAAGCTGACTTGTTGCAGGCCATGTTTTACACACTGGAGGCAGACATCGTCGTGATGTAGGAGACCAAGATACAGCGAAAGGATCTTCGGGATGATATGGTCTTGGTCCCGGGGTGGGACGTCTACTTCAGTCTACCCAAGTACAAGAAAGGTGGGCCAACACGGACTGCTTCTTTGCCTGATTCTGTTTTCCTAACTCATGTCTCAGGATACTCTGGCGTGGCCTTCTATACCCGCTCCTCCAAGTGCTGCCCGATCCGCGCCGAAGAAGGCATCACCGGCATCCTGTGCCCGCCAAACTCGTCGACCAGATTCCGGGACCTCAGTGCAGACTGGTAGATCGGCGGATATCCGACACCTGGACAGCTCTCTGACTTAGTCGACGAACAAATACTCGACTCTTAAGGGCGTTGCGTGGTCCTCGAGTTCCCTGCCTTCGTTCTGATCGGTGTATAGCCCGACTACCCGGGACAAGGCAAGAGTTGAGTTCCGCCAGGTATACATCGATGCTATCGACATCTGGGTTCAGAACCTGGTCGCTATGGGAAAGCAAGTCTTCCTGTGCGGCGACCTCAACATTATCCGCTCCGAGCTAGACACCGCTGACTTGGCAGAACGCTTCCGGAAGGAGGCTATGATGCTGGACGACGTCTTCTCGACTCCGTTGCGACGCTTCTTCGACTACCTAGTGTTTGGGGGATGTATTATTGGAGAGAGAGATGAATGACGGGAACAGCCCGTTCTCTGGGATCTTTGTAGGGCGTTTTACCCCGCTCGTGTAGGTATATATCTGCTGGGAGACTACGAAGAACGTACAGCCAGGCAACTTTGGGAGTCGCATCGACTATGCGCTATATAGTCCTGGAATCAAGGATTGGTTCTATCGACTCCAACATCCAAGAAGGCCTACTAGGGTCTGATCATTGCCCCGTATACGCAATTTGCCCCGTATACGCCATAGTCGACGACATAGCTACTTTTTATAGTAATAAGATCCGCATTGAGGATATTATGAACCCGGAGGGCATATTCCAGGACGGCGTCCGCTAGCGAGAATGGTCTCCTAAAGATCTCCTCCCTACATTAGCGAAGCTCATCCCCGAGTTTGACTGGCGACAAAGTATCAGAGATATATTCAAGAAAGCTACCCTATCATCAAAGACGATTCCCAAGCCGGCCCCAACCGACGGTCAGAAAAAGTCCAGCTCCGTGGGTGCCGCATCCGGCAAGCCTAATAATGGCAAACCTCAAACAGGCAGCACCGTATCCATGTCGCAATCTTCGAGCCAAACGACAGCGCCGGCAGCGGTCACCGGCACCGCATCATCTCCACAAAAGCCTATTCCACTGAAAAGGCACGTAGAATCCTCAACTTCCACCAGCTGACCTCAGAAAAGGGGAAAGCTGTCTCTTAACAAGGAGAGCTCCATGAAATCAGGCTTCTCACAAAGCAGCCTCAATGGCTTCTTCAAGTATAAGACACCAACGCCAACTGCCAACCCTACCTCCAACGTAGACGGTACCGCCGATACCCCCACCACTCCGAACAAGCCTTTCGCGCCGTCACCCTCAGAACGCAGCCCTCGGCCCGGCCAACCGGGCATTGCCCCCATCAAAGAGAACGACACCTAGAAGAGCCCCGTCGAGGAAAGCCCCAAACCCGAGAGCTCCTCTACCGAGAAGGTGCTCGACCCTATAGAGTCCAAGGAATCCTGGTCCAAGCTGCTCGGCAAGCGCGTCGTCCCCAAGTGCAAGTACAGCGACGACTGCCAGATGCTGGTTACCAAGAAGGCCGGCGTTAATTGTGGTATGTCTTCTCCCCGTTTGTTCGGTCGCGTCATCATCCCGTGTCCTGAGTTTGTGCCCTCCCTCCCTTCCTCCTCTTGCGTAGAAACAACGTCTTCCCTTGCCTCTCTGTCCCCGTCCACATCCCCTTCATGTACGTGTATTTCTGCTCCAATCCCCCATTAGCACTTCCCATCCATCATTGCTCTCTCCACTCCCATCTCTTTCTCGCTTAGACTAACGCCTTCCGCAAGCAGGTCCTTCTTCACGTGCGCTCGTCCACTGGGTCCGTCGGGGGACAACGAGGTTGGAACCCCGTTCCGTTGCCGCACCTTCATCTGGAGCAGCGATTGGAGTGGTCGGCAGTGACGGGTCTTGGGGGGCGGCAGGACGCGTGCTGGGTTGGTTGTCTCGTGCCTTGGCTTGGCTTGGCCTGGTCTGGCTTGCCCATATTTTTGGTTGGGGGTTGCTCGCTTGGGCGGTTGGAGGAGCTGAAATGGTGAGGTATAGGGAGCTGGAAGCGCGAGATAGTCATGAGGGGGTTGCTGGTCGCTGGGGGGTGGTGTCCTAGCTCTTAGAACATGGCGGTTGGCGGTGTGCTGATCTATCGCTGCCTCTGGCTCTAGTTAGCAATGAATTCGAGAAGCATTGTCCTTGGGCAGCTTGCTTTTCTTTAGGTAATCTAATTGTGCTTGTGCTGCCTGGCTGTACCTGCGTTACCGAGTGAGCTTTTCTGGTTTCCTCGCCGCTCTTTCGAGGCAAGATTCGCTTCCCCACCATCGTTCTTCGTCGGCGGCATGTCCAGATAGATATCGACTGCTGGGGCGCTCTCCTTGCCATGATCCTCGCTGCGGCAACGGCCATGTCTTATCATGCTGTGATCTCTCGGGAGTCCACCGGCCGAGTCGCGGGGTGGACGGCGGCTCACTAACGGCATCATCAGCAGTTTCTCGCCGGCGGGCACCTCCCAGGCCTGAGGAAGCCCAGAGGGCATTTCGCCGTTGCTCACAACTGACAAGTCGGCAAAGTACAATCACGACAATCACAGAATGGGTGGGAAAAGCAAGTGGGTTTTTAGTGTTGTATTATTTGTGCTATGCTACGGAGACCCACAGGGGGCGACCTCTTGTTCTATCGGCGAGACGCCTTCGAAGACCAATCATGCCAAACGAACAAACACACACAAAAACAACGCCCTCAAATACGGTGTCGGCGTACTTTGATCCATCCCATTTCGACTTCTTCCCCCTTTTAAGAACTCAATCCCAGAAGTTCGTTCTCCAAGAACCTAATCCCAGAGTCCATCGTATTCGAGTTGTCTCCCTCTCCCCAGAGAAGTTAATCGCAGGGAAATAAGCAGCAGGAGTGATCAACAATCAATGTCGGCCGTGACCGTCCAGCAAAAGGCGTGTTCAGCGTTGTTGTTGTTGTTGTTGTTGTTGTTGTTGTTGTTGTTGTTGCATGGTGGTGAAGGCAGGAAATTGTCGCGTGGGGCTGGTATCATGTTGTCGTGCGGTGGTGAAGGCAGGATAAAAATCATCGGTTGAAGACGGGTGCTGGTAATGGATGTGGTGGTGTCGAGGCCTTGTCGCTCCCTCCCGAGACTGCGCGCATTGTTGCGGTTGAGCCGGAGGTTGGGCAGTGCCATATGTTGAATTGCAATCTGTTGTGAAGCAGAGTTAGCATTAGGACAGTGGTGAATCGGCTGGTACCGAGCACGGTGAGCAATCGAGATGGGGATTGACCTTTTTTGTCGTTTTTGTTTTCAACTTTTTTCGGATGATTTCTGAGTTTCGTGCTTCTTCTGGGGTTGGTGCTTGATCGCGGAAACAAAAACGTCAGGGTGTCATGGGTCGACCTCGTGAAGCCGGGCGATGCTGGCCCAGATGCTGGACTGCTGACCATTGCGAGATTGCAGCATGTTCAGATCCCGCCGAGCATCTGAGCGAACTCCGCCTCAACATCCTGGTAGTCGATGAACTCATCGATGTTGAAGTCCTGGTCGCCAATCATGTTCAAGCCATTATCGGCCTGGGATTCCTCGGTGGAAGCCTCCTCCGCGAGAGTGGGCTCAGCAGGAGCAGCAGCGCTGGGCAGCAGATGATAAGGAGTCCAGCCCGGGGCCACAACCGGAGGGAGAAACCGCTGGGCACCGGGAATGCGACGGGTGATATCGCTAGTGGGCCGGAGTCCTGCCTTCTCGTTGTTGATCTGAGGGTTGTGGTGCGCGTTGTGCTCAAAGGGCTGGGCGGTCTGGCCCCGGCCGGGAGTAGTACGTTGCTGGTCGGCGAGATCGGGCACCCGGCGAGGCGCACGGCGGCGGATCTCAGAAGACTTACGAGGCATGTAGCGGTACTCGGGGTGAAGCGCCAGCACGTGAGCCTTGATTTCCAGAGACTTCTGGTGATACTTGGCCCGAACCTCGGGAGACTCCCCTTTCCACATTGCGCCCGTGATGACCGCTGAAAAGTATTAGCAGATGCGACTGAAAACTATGACAAAATGACTTACAGATTTCATTGTTGTGAAGGTTGGGGTTCTCAGCTTTGACCTCGTTGTGCTTGTCCTTGCGGTACAGGATGTACGCATTCGGCGGACGAGCGATCTTGATTTGCGGAGGCGGCACATGCTTCCTCCTCGGGTCCCAGATAGGGATGTTGTTGACAACGGTGATTTTGGGGCGGATGAGTTTCTTGGGGCCCAGAATCCAGACTTTGGAATTATCGGCGTCCTGCGCAAACATCACGTCCTCGCTCAGAAATCTCCTAATACAATTGTAAGTCGAAGCCGCAATGGGAAAAATTTGGTATGGAAACTTGAACTTACATCATCTCCCGAGCGAGCTCAATCTTCACTGGGGTTGCCATGAGCTGGAACACCTCATTGTCCATGATGATGACTTTCATGGGGTTCCAATGGCCCAGCTGAATGGCGAAGTGATTCCAGTACTTCTGGCCTAGAATCTTGGCCATTGCGGAGTCGAGGGACTGAGTCGCCATCTGAGTTGCCATTTCTTCCGATGTTGATTGCGAGTGTTGGGTCGATGGAATTGGTGAGGCTGGGTTGAATGAAGGTCGGAAGAAGAATTCTCGGGATGAGGCCGATCGAGGCGAAGACGAAGGTGGAAAGGAGAGATGAGAAAAAAGAAATCGAAAATTGTGTAGCGATTGCACTCAAACCTCGCAACTGAGAAGAGGTTGGTGGTGCAGTTGTGGGATAAGCAAGGAGAGCGGGGTAGATGCAGGCTGCTCGGGGGTTTATTTCTTTGTTTATTCAGGGCCAGCCACACACAATAAAGGTTCTCACTTACTCAGGTTTATTCCGCGAGAGAGTACTCCAGTCATGGGCTTGCCGAAACATCTCGAGTCCATATTAATACCAAGTCCAGAGCTACGTCCAGCCGACGAACGGGCTCGGTCTGTTCATCATGAACCGCCTCAACGACGGCCTGCCGGTTTCCAACGCGCTCTCCAACCTGGCCAACGACGTCATCTGCATCAACACACAGCTATGGGCATGGGTAATGGCACACTGGGCAAGTCAGCCGATTAGTGGCCGAATACTGCATCGATACTAACCAAAATCACAGGTTTCAATTGAGACTCCCATCGGCTGCAACCCAACCCAGCAAGAACCAGTGGCAGACAGACCGCAGAGGAACCGATCGGACAACGGACGACCAAGCTCGGCACGAATATTTGCGGAATGACGGGGGGCCGCGTAGCAATCCGACAGCCACAGCTATTCGACAGGGGCCAAACCCGTGTTTACCGTGCGAATACACTGCAATGTCTCTTCCAAAGTTCCAGTTCCAGCCCGCCAGCACTGTTTTTGGCTGCCGAGCAAAGAAACACAGTCCCGCAACGCTACCGATTCCCATTGCATCAAGTCTCCCCCCAGACCGACCGCCCTGGAGAGGGAGCAGAACAGGAGACAAAGG
The DNA here is from genome assembly GCA_033575675.1 of Parathielavia hyrcaniae. Lineage (NCBI taxonomy): Eukaryota > Fungi > Ascomycota > Sordariomycetes > Sordariales > Chaetomiaceae > Parathielavia > Parathielavia hyrcaniae. The sequence continues at coordinate 34,600 of MU863681.1, read as the reverse complement.
GTGGAAGAGGCGGGAGGCGAGACGACGGGACGGAGGAGTGGGAATGAATGAAAGCACTCACGTCTGGATCAGTTTTTGCAGGCAATTCAGTTCAATTCAATTCCCCCATGTCTCTAGATTATACCATAGCAATCCCCCTCCGCACACAGTAAATTGACTTGACACCCCGACTGAATTCGCACCTGGCCACATGCAAGGGAGTAAGAGAACAAACATTTTCAGAATGCCACCTGTCGTCGAATTAAGCAGCAAGGTTCCACATGCCATGCTGATGCACGTCAATCCTGCGAACCAATCTCCGATCAGCTACCGCGAGAGCAACAACAGGGTTAGGGTCCAATGCTGGCGGAAGCTATGTTTGCTTTTGCCCCCAGCCAGCACGAGGCTTTTCAGCACGAGCAGCCAGCAGCCAGTCACGTTAGCTACGGAGGTTACAGGCAAAAGTTTTCAAAGTGGGCCAGATACCGGCAAGGGTCACGGTCAGGGGCCCACTCTCCCTTCCAATGTACCAACGCGTCGCGCGCGGCCGTCAATTCAGCAAAAACACCACCTTTGCAATGGCTTCAGAGCCCCCCTTTACACCACCTGGCTAGCGGTTCAAGAACCCTGATATTACCCGCAATGAGCGGCTTCAAGGTATATTCCTTTCTGAATTGACGGCTACGCGCAACGCGTTGGTACATTGGAAGGGAGAGTGGGCCCCTGACCGTGACCCTTGCCGGTACCTGGCCCACTTTGAAAGCTTTTGCCTGTAACCTCCGTAGCAACCAGCTGACAGCTTGACCGCCCGCCGGCAGAGCAAACACCATGCAATGTGGGGTTGCGGGCGCGACACGCACACAGAGAGCCCAGTACACGTACTGTGTTGTGGGACAGGGAATGGCAAAAATTCCAGCCAGCCCTCATTGCCAGGTGGAAAAGGGAAAGCTAAGTTCGGCGTTGTGAGAATTCCATCCGAAATTGATACGAATAGTGATATTCATCACAAGATGCCTGGCTCCCCTCCATACAACTCAAAGTTGTGCGTGCGTACGTGCATGTCAACTCAACGACCTGTTTCGCAGGTTTGGGTTCAAGTTGTGCAACAGACCGCTGCGTTGGGCTGAGGCAGGGTGGGGAGGGAGGGGGGTGCGGCGCCAAAGACGGCTGAGAACGACACCACACACACCACACACCCCAGCCCCGTCGGCACCGGACAGTTGCAACGGTTCGGTCCCCTCCTCGATGCAGTGTCACCGGCTCCCCGCAGGCAAGGCAGGCAGCTAGTCAAAAGCCGACAACGACGACGACGGGAGACACAGGGAAAATGTGCTTGTTTGTCCACAATGGGATTATCGCTCACAACTAGCTAGCTGGGCTGCCAATGTTTGTCGATGTTTGCAGCCTGTATCAGCAGCAGCAGCAAGGGACTTTCTCCGACCTCAACCAAGGACGCGAAGGGCTGAGAAGAAAAGCGGCTGAACCGAGGCCGGACCGAGCCTCGACAACCTGCGTGCAGGACCCCATGAGAGAAAAAAAGACAATAGATTCCGGTATCCCGTAGATTTTCTCATCCTCGCAAGCATGCTGGCTTGGGCAGGTTGCTAGAAGGTTCGGTGTACTGTGGGGCGAGTGGGAACAGTTTCCTGAAAGGTTTTGGTGTTGGCCGCAAGTCGCCGAGGCCTACTGTGTACACCGGGCCTAGCCCGTTACAACTGATGTTTTTTCCTTGATCGTCGGTGTGGGGTTTTCACCCGACCTACACCTCCTCCAGGATTCTGAATGTTAGCGTGGTACTTGACCCACTTTTTTCAATATTTTGGGCAGCCACTGACGAAATTTCCCACCCAGGTCACTTTTCGAGCACTTTCTATAGCAAAGTACTTGGCGATAAAAATCCCCCGTATCCACCAAAAAAAACCACCACGGCACTGCACCCACCACAAGGCTGGCACCCACAACGGCCACCACAACTAGCATCCTGCCCTGGCACTGGCACCCGGCTCTGGCACCTGCAATGGATATCCGCACGTTGGTCAACAACAACAACAACAACATCCACAACAACATCCACACGTCGCCCTGCGCGCAGCGCTTTTACCAGCTTCAGATACAAGGACAAGGCCACGATACCGTCTACCGCAGTGGCCCTGATTTCCGGGGTCTGCAGCATTCAACCCCCCTTACACGTGACGAAAAGATCGAGATCCGGACCCTTCGCAAATGCAGCAACTGGGACTACCTTACAATCGTCCGAGCCACTGGCAAGACATTCCGACAGGTCCAAGATGCCCTGACAGGGCCGTTGACCCCGCGAAGGAACTGCTGCCGGCCGAAGCCCCGGTTGAAGACCCCCGAAAAGGATGCCCTTGTCCAATTCCTTTATGCTGACCCGATGAACCGCAAGCTTCCTTGGGCTGGTTTGCGGTACTATATCCCTGGCTTCGAGCTCTTCGGCGAACAGGCGATCACAACCGCTTTGCGATCACTCGGTTACAAAAGGATCATCCGATCGCGGCGTATCTACCTGACCAACCGGCACAAGGCCAACCGACTATCCTTTGCGTCCGAGCAATTGGCCTTGCGGCCTCGACCAGAAGACTGGGAACGGATCTTGTTTTCTGACGAAACCTGGGCAACCAACAGCAACCAGTGGAAGAAATGGCTTACAGTCCACGACACGGAGGATCCAGAGACCTGGGCCCTGATCCGACAGAAGCCCCACGGCTGGATGTTCTGGGGGTCTTTTGTAGGTGGTACCAAGGGTCCTTCGTTCTTCTGGGAAAAGGAATATGGTGGTATCAACGCGGAGAAGTACCAACGCTATATTATTCCTTTGGTCTACTCCTTCCAACAGGACTTCGGGGACATGATTTTCCAGCAGGACAATGCAGCGGCCCACACAGCCCGGTCAACCAAGGCCATACTAGGGACCTTAGGCATCGAGGTCCTAAGATGGCCAGCCCGAAGCCCAGATCTGAGTCCCATTTAGAACGTGTGGTCGTGGATGAAAAACTGGATCGAAGATCACTACGATGTGGAGGCTCTGAGCCTTCCACAGCTACGTGAGGCTGTCGAGGGGGCGTGGGATGCAGTGCCCCCTGATTTCCTTCGACAGTTGGCCCATACGATGCCCGGTCGGCTGCGACAGGTCATTGAAAATGGGGGGGGCAGACTAGGGTATTGATACTTGCGTTGCAATACAATTTGTGTAGCCTTGGCTGTACCTTGACTTCTTGGCTATTTGCTGATTCTAGTAAGATGTGGGCCAAGTACCACGCTAACATTCAGAATCCTGGAGGAGGTGTACAAGGGCATGGTTTTCCTATACAATAAGTAGGCCAAGGGCCCAGCAAGCCTCAGGGCACAGCGGTGTAGGAATATTATTATATTCCACGGGGAAGGCAACAGGGAGTAGCACGAATGTCACCGGCATCGATAGCGAGCGATACAACAGTTGTCGCCGAGTGCGCGGCTGACTGGACCCAACGGTTGCAGAGGGACAAGCAGTCGTACTAGAGATCTGTGCTCGCGCTGCATCTGACCGAGGCCTGTCATAATCTTTGAGGACGGACGATAATGTTGCTATCTCCGACACCACGACAGCGTTTCTTTCTTCGTCACTGCGTGTCGATTCCTCCAACCCGGCCACCACCAAGATCCTCACCCGCTTATCATACACAACGCTTATTTTGGTGGCTCTTGACTTGTTGGACGAGAGCAACCTGCCTCACGCGCAACCATATCTACTCGGGGATGCAGACGACGATGACGATACCGACCACTTCTACCCCGCCGCCCGCTCCATCGAACCCTCCGAGCCATCAACAGCTCGCTACAGGCACGCAAGGGCTCCAAACGAGAATTCCTTAACCGTTTTACCAAGGGCGACTAGTGGCAAGCCTGACTTTGTACCGCCTCGCCATAGCCAACCTGCAGAACCTCTACAACCACACCACCCGACTTCGTAGAAATGGTCCGCCTACCGCATTATACCTCTAAAGTCACCCCGCAATCCGGACGACAAGAAGTTACTAGACGCCGACAAGTAGTCTCTTGCCGTTCTGCGGTCCCTTCCACCAGGGCTCCACCTTTCTCAATATGCCTGGAGGAACGTAGATCCGAAAGGCGGCTTTAGGTGCCTGGAGGAACATCTATGTTCCGAAAGGTGCCTTTTTCCGACCCCTTTGCCATCCCTTCCCAAGCTCGGACTATCTCTCTTTCCTCGCCCGGCTTTCGACTTTCTCTGTTCTCCTCTGTTTGCCCCGCTGCAGAGTCCGTGTAGTCGTCTTTTTTTTCTTTGTGTAAGTTCCCGCCGTGCCCGGCTCTTTACTCTCTCCGATGCCTAATTCTCTCCCCTGCGGGGCGGCCCCGCATCCACGGCCCCGAGGGGCAACGACACGCTCGCTGCTCGCCTTCACTGCGCCTGTGGCCAGGCGAGGGAAACAGTGGACCACTTTCTGTTCCGATGCGTGAGATGGATCGATCTGAGAGAAGGCATGCTGCAATGCTCAGCGACCAGGCGAGGGAGCCTCTCCTTCTATCTGGGAGGGAAAGCGCCATCCAACCCAAAGGAGTGGTCGCCAGACATGAAAGCGGTCCGAGAAACGATCAAGTACGCAATGGCGACGGGGAGATTGGATGTGGACGACGAGCAAAGACAAAGACTGAATCAGTCACAGTTGGGGAACTACACCAACACCACACAGCCTCAACCAGCAGATCCCGCTTTAGCTGCTGACGATGGGACTCTGAACACTTGGAGAACGTAACCTCCAAGACGATCTGCTATCAATCAAGGCAAGAGGCAAGAGGTATTGGGAACCTTTGCACAAAGGGCAGCTCAAAGGGCTTGTGCGAGATCATGGGAGAAGCGGACGAATCGTATGTTATTAGCGTGCCAAGGCCCTTTAGGCATAGTGCCTCTGGGCGAAATAAAATCCATCCAAACCGGATACTGCTTGAAAGAGCAGTAGGACGAAGCAGCAGACCTTCCCGTGGTGTCCGGCGTCAGTAGCTGTGATTTGCGCGCGTTGCGTAGGTGGCGCGTCGTCAAACCCCGGTGGAGGGCCGTCGTTCAAGTTTTTCGCGACACCTCAAACCTACAAACGGACAGCGCGGGCCAACCACCACCGCATCGCGCCGCGCATCATCAGCGAAGCTAACGAGCTGCAAGAGGGTTTTGGTTAGCAAAACCACCCGACCCGGTGCCGTTCTGGTGGCCGGGACAGGGCACCCTCGAGCCAGTCTGGTTCTGGGAGGACGCCGCGTGAGGTGGCACAAGGGTGTTGAAGCGCCGGCGTCCCGAGGACTCAGAAGAAGCCTAAGTGCTCTGTCCGGACGTAATGGAAGTTGTTAAGACTGACGGGAGCAGGTGGTTGTCGGATCTGTTAAGGAAGTGATTACAGAAAGCCCGAACCACCCGCGTGTCGCGACGACATGCCCCCAACGACACAGCGCACCGCGGCTGGATATCATATGGTGGAAGCTGGTTAGGTTAGTGGACGAAGTGCGGGTAGCCGTGCCGGCGTGGCGGCTACACTGCGTCTTCGATCTGCGAGACATGGTCGGCCACCTTCGGAGACGAATCGTGGCAACGGGAAGCCGGTCCCGGGTTCGCTGCCTGGGGTAGCCGGTGGGCCGTAGCAGGATACAGTGACCAGAGGGCAAGGAGCTAGCAGGGCCTGACTCGCACTCAGGTCGTCAGGTGAGTACTGGCGGGGTGTCGTCCCCCTGCCTGGCTACCCAGGGTGCCCGCGGAGGCTGTATGCTGGCTCGAGAGGACGGACGCGCATGTCGGTGGGCTAAAAGGGAGGGTCTCGGTTGGGCAGTTCGTACCCGACTCGCACTCGGGCCGCCGGCTTGCTGGCGTGATGTCGTCCTATGCTCTGCTCCGCCGAGTGTGCCTCCTGCGGCCTGCTTAAGGTGCAAACCCTGGAAGCACAACCCACACGCACGCGTGACGACCACGAAGCGCCGTAAGCCGTGGCGGGCTCTGTTGTATACCTAGCAAGTTACTTAGGGTGCAGCCCTCAATGCCGATCTTCGCCCGCTCCAGGGCCTAGGTGACAGGCGAGGAATACCGGCTCTAGCTTCCAGGGCCAACGCTCGAAGCCGACCGAGGGAAGGCGGCCGAGTTAGCCAACGAATCATTGGGAATCGTGATCGCAACCAGCTCGTCTGCAAGGAAAGGCATGGTTGGCATGGGCGGCATTGCACGGGACACTCTCTTCAGCAGGGCCAGCGAGACTGTGGCAAACTATTCCGTGACGCTTGGAACAAGGGAGGAACAGAATCCATACACAGCAGAGTTAGCAGCCATCGCAAGGGCCTTGGAGAACCTGCCGGCCGGCGTTTGCCACAGGCACATCACCATCGTTACCAGGAACCAGTCAGCGCTAGCAGCACTCAAACAACCGCGTCAACAATCC